>LR749496.1:4268632-4381840 GCA_902729485.2 Mus minutoides
AAGAGAAAAGGGGTTCATATCAGTGTTGTAACCAATTAGCTGAGTAAATTCCCCCATGCCTCTCCAGACCTGGACTTTTGTTAATTTTGTCTGGAAAATAAAGCAGCCAAAGGTTTTCCTCAGCCATTTTAAATATTATGGTGTTCTAAGCAACCTTCCCTGCTTAGAGATTACTTAGCCCACTCTAGCACAGAGTTCAAACAACCAGAATTCAAAATGTAACTTTAACATATTAAAACTGGTGCATTCAGGAGGCCCAGGGCAGAGGATTGTGAATTAGAGGCCAGTCTGAACCTGAGACCTTGTTTGAAAATAAAGACAAACAGGTAGGAAGAGGAGATGGAGGGAGGGAGAAAGGGAAGGAGGAAGGGAGGGAGGGAGGGAGGGAGGAAGGAAGGGAAGGAAAGAAGGAAGGAAGGAAGGAAGGAAGGAAGGAAGGAAGGAAGGAAGGAAGGAAGGAAGGAAGGAAGGAAGGACCTGTTTATTTCTTAAACTATATAGTATAACTCTCTACTGAGGATTTTTATTGGATTAATAAAAATTATGACGAATTTGGAGCTGATTCCAAATAAGCTGAGGCTGTGTGTAAATTGCAGACAAATACCATGCTGTTTTGGGGAAGACACCTGAACATGCATGGATCTATCACCACAAGTTTTGGAAGAATAGCTATTCCATGTTCTTTAGAGGCAACATGGATGGATGGATGGATGGATGGATGGATGGATGGATGGATAGATGGATGGATAGATAGATGATAGATAGATAGATAGATAGATAGATAGATAGATAGATAGATAGATAGATAATATAAGCAGGACTTCTTATACGGCTGAGCTGTGTTACTGACAGTGTCCAGGATGGCTAAGCTGCCTCTCTGGCCTAGCCCTCACCTCAGACATGGTTCCTCTGTCTTGGTTTCTCTCCTCACTCTCAGAAATGAGAAAAGTACACTGAAACACCATAGTCTGGTACAGTGGAGCTAATCATCCCAATTTTCAGAGGACAATAAAGGTCAATGTAAAGAATGGAGGTCATATACTGAGTAACTGGAAAAACCGGATTTTACAGCCAGGACTCAGGGCTGGGCAATGAAGCCCTGGGGTAAATTCCTTTCTCTGCAAGTGTGAAGCCCTAGGGTTTGATACCAAACACTAGGATGAAATACAGAAATGAATAGTAAGTAAAGACAAAGAAACCAGCCCGTGAACTATTTTGCACTGCCTCAGAATCTGAGATATTTGCCTATTTGGATAAGAATGGAGATGTCTTGGTCCCACTCAGTATGATTCAAGGCTTCTTGCAATTAAACACCAGGACCTAGGATAGGCTACTGTAAGAACCTTTGCAATTAAACACCAGGACCTAGGATAGGCTACTGTAAGAACCTTTGCAATTAAACACCAGGACCTAGGATAGGCTACTGTAAGAACCTTTGCAATTAAACACCAGGACCTAGAATAGGCTACTGTAAGAACCTTTGCAATTAAACACCAGGACCTAGGATAGGCTACTGTAAGAACCTTTGCGTTGTCCCCACTTTCCTGCAATGTGAGTTTTAGACAAGTCCTAAAATCCAGAAGCCTCATTTTGTTCTCTTGGGTTATTGAAATAATACCAGTATCTATCAAAGAGGAAAGTTGTGCTGAGATAAAATAACAGGTTAGTGGTCATGTATGTATTAGTGTAATATGTATTAAATGTAGTATGTATTAGATGTTAGCTGCAATTAGCATTGTTACCATCTTATAGTCTCTATTTATATAATGACCCAGAGTGGGAAAAAAATCTCCCATGAAACCTAAAAGACACAGTGACATAGTTTCCAATCTATGTTTCCATTAACCCCACCACTGACTTTAAACAACCCAACCTCAGTTTACTCATCAGCAAAATGGGAACTTAAAGAAATTCCTGAATGGAATTTCAGTAGACATGGAATGAACCCTGCGTGGTAAGGCACTCTGCAGATAGGAAGGGCTTTACAAACTACAGCAGTGGGTGGCTTTATTAAAACGTAATGAGCCCAAGGTTGGAAAGGCTCCGGATGCTCAGAATTAATAAACAATAAAAGGAGATAATGACTTTGTCTTGCTTCTCAAATAAATCACCTTCAAATTGAGACCTGGAAGCTGAGGGTGGTGGTTCAGGTCTCAAATCACAGCAGCAGCGGAGGCAGAGGCAGAGGCAGGAGCGTCTCTGAGTTTCAGGCCAGCCAGGACTACATACTGACAGAGTGACGGAGGGGGTGCTGTGTAAGAAGAGAGGTGATACAGATGTGGCGGTGGTGACTGAGTTAAGCTCAATCATAGACTCCATGTTTAGTCCCCCAAATGAGCTACATGAAGCACCATTAAACCATTAAGAACCTGTGCATGGCTATCTCTCACTGTTATCCATTTAATCTTGTTCTTCTGTTACCTACTTAAACTCAAAATTCTCATAATTTCATTATAGGAGATCATTAGATAACTGCGCAGTCACAGGGTCTACAACGTCAAATCCACTCTCACGTTTCTTTTCCATTAAGGGGGGCATCTAAAAAGTAAAAGGGAACACATTTGCCGAAATATTAAATGATGATGTCCAAGAAGCCTTCATATTCATTAAAATGCTGTCAAACTTCGCAGTCTGACCAGATGTCCGTTTGTGTGTGAACTTTAAAAATATATTCATTATTGAGCTATAATTCAGCATAAGCCAAGGAAGAAGCACCTGGGGGGTGGGGAGTTGTTTTGTGAGTATGATTATTAAGGAGTTGGGGCTTAAAGGTATACGTCTATTTTAAAAAGAAATTTTCTGATTGCAGATAACTTCTCAATTTGATTTAGTGTCGAACGGTAGTGATGGGATTGATAAGTGAGTATTCATCGGTAATTCATCTTGGGCTTGTGGAAAGTTACAGCCAAGCAGTGCTTTCCCAACAGTGACAAGCCCTATTAATCTTCCTCAGACACATTTCAATAGGTGCTCCCATCTGTGGCCGACATCTACACGTTCTGGCATCGCTGGCGACTTGAAGACACCTTCATTTCAAGTTACACTAGTGAAAATGTGATACTAGATTGTACTCTCTTTTTTAACCTAATTCTCTCTCTCTCTCTCTCTCTCTCTCTCTCTCTCTCTCTCTCTCTCTCTCTCTCTCTCTCTTCAATTAGCCTTTCTTGCCTGAATTTCCTGTTCATGTGTAACATCATTTCTCAGGGAGAACGCTCCAAGATTTTGTTTTTCTCAGGGATACACAGTCTCCCCCACAAGGACAAGGTTAGCAACCAACAACTTTTTTTTTTTTTTTACAAATTAAAATTGCATAGATTCAGTTCTGACAGCCATTGATTGGACTCTGATTGTGTCTGTCCTTAGACAGTGGAAGCCACACAAATAAAAGCGGCTGTGCATTGAGAGGGTGAGAGAAAGGAGAAGGCTATACAATCTATTTGTATTCAGATTTCAAATGTAATTTATTATTCTGAACTATGATGCTAAATTTCATGTGGAGGGGGGGGAGTGTGAAATAGGGAGAGACCACTAGGAACAGTCATGTTTTGTCAAGATGGTCAGTCCTTAGATTGGAATCCCTCTCCTATCTTTCTGAGTCTGCTGAAAGAGCACCCTTCAAACTGGGAAATAAAAATAAACACTTTGGGGTACACCTTTTTACTTAAATCACTTTCACTTTCAGCAGCATTCTGTAACTACCTGCAAGTTGTGTGTGTGTGTGTGTGTGTGTGTGTGTGTGTGTGTGTGTGTGAAGAGTGGAGGGGGTCCTTGATTTGGGATGGTACCTAAGTGTTTTCTAGAACCACATACTAATTCATAATAGATTTGATCTCACAGAGAAAGTGAATTTGAGTAGCTTGTGTGTGTGTGTGTGTGTGTGTGTGTGTGTACTTTAGAAAGCCTTCCATAATGAAAAGTCTGTATATTCTCATTTTTGGAAAGCCAAGATACATCTTCATAATGGGAGAATTTTTGTCTCAGCAGCATTGAATGTGGTCGTATGAAGTAGGGAGCTGTCTGTGTGCATGAACAAACATGCCTGGCTGCCTGTATTACTTGTGTGTATGCGTGTGCAAACTATGAATTCTCAAGAGTGTCACCCTCCCTCAAACAAACTATTTTTTACAATGAACATTTGAGGTTGTTAGAGATCTCAATAACCTCATAGTAGGTGGTTAGCTTAAATGTGTTCTACTAATAACTTGTCCAAGAGAAATTAAATCCTTATATGTCAAAAGCACTCTGCAGTGGATTATCTACAAGACAAGTGCTTATTGAATAAATGTTGGGACCAATTTCATTTTAATGTGAGTGACTGTATGTTTCAGAGATAAAAGGACTCAAACCTCTAACTGTTGCAACAGTACACACACACAACTTCTCTATTTCTATTACTGTCTCCCAACTTAAAATAGGGAATCTCTCTCTCTCTCTCTCTCTCTCTCTCTCTCTCTCTCTCTCTCTCTCTCCTTGTGGTTCTGAAGAGCAATGGGAGAGATAGAAAACGGCTGGCATTCAGCCTAAAGAGAAATCATTGAAACAAATTAATCCTATGCCGTTTAAATTGACATGGTAATCCATCATCAGAGAAGGCAAACCCTGAAAGCAATCTCGAATCTGCCCTGCTCTTTCCCTGACCCTGGAGGCACAAAGACAGATAGTAGGATGGGGGGGGGGGGGACATAGTCATAAAAGTTAAAAATGCCTAGAAAAAAATAAAATTGGTTCTATCAGCTCTCACTGTCCTGCCTCTTCAAACCTCCTTTGGAAACTTTCAACAGTTATTTTCTCAAGTTTGCAGCTAAGTGGGATCCCTGTTTCCTCCTCCAGGCTGGCCATTGCCTGGTGTCTTTGAAAAGTTCAGGAACTGAGAGTACTGGAAGTTATCCAGCTGTTACACAGAAACTCTTCCCGAGTGTTGGGGGCCACTTTTGGAGGTAGGTGGGGAACAAGTTTTGTTTTCTTTGTTGTTGGGTCTTAAGTCGTAAAGAATGGAAGAGAATCTTTCCTTCGGTGGTTCTTCCGTTATTATCTCACATTTTGCATTTGATGAACAAGACAGTATAGTAAGTAATTTCTTAAAAGAAAACCTTTCTGACATCGCTGAAAAAAGTGAGGCCCACCAACCTGCCCTGCCAATTGTCACTTTTTTTTTTTAATTTTGGAGATATGGTTTTCAAAGTTTCCTTCATCAGAAAGGCCTACGATGACATGTTGTTACAATTTCATTTTCAAGACAGAAATTGCATAATGCAGAACTGTACCATATTGGTAAATGATGAAACAAAACCTTATTAAGCATTCAATTGTGGGGAAGAATTATGGGAGGGGGTTATCAGGAGGGCAAAGTAAGGGGCATGTAAAGTGAATAAGTAAATTTATTAATTACATTTTTTAAAATTATTCAGTTGTAAAAACAGTGTGCCTGTATTTCCAAGAGACTGTTTGTTCTAAGGGTGCCTGTTTGTTTGTTTGTTTGTTTGGGGAGGGTTTCTTTTTAGCTACCATATGTAGTATTACTTTGTTTATTTTGTTTGAAGGAAAGAAGCTTTAAACTGCTCATTACTGACTAGACATACAAGTCTAAATTAAAATATTACTTAATATTTTATTTCATTATTTAATATAATTTATACAAACAATATAGTTTATATGATTATACACATAAATATATTATTAATTTAATTATTAATAAAATAAAGTATTAATTAAAGTAAATAATATAATTTATACAATTATTTATTATAGATGATACTTACTAATGTTTTTACTTCTATAAGCAAGACCATTGGAAACATTTTTAATTTCAAACATTTACTTTGTTAACAAATAAGACAATAACTGAAGATAAATGGCCATCTAGCTTATTATCAGAAGCAATAGGGCAGAAGTACATAAACCCAAGCCATGTCTGAGATATGCCCTATTTTAATGTATCTAGGATAGAGTTGCTTCAGTTTTATTAGGAAAACTTTTTTTGTGTTGCTGAAATCTCAAAGCAAACATCATATCTCTTGTCCATAATTAGAAACTTTATTCGCTGCTCTTTAAAGGGGCTCGATAAGAATAAAAGACATTTGCAGAGTAAATAAGGATAGTCCACAGCTTTCCTATTATACATTCATCCACACTACATCAGTGTCCATTTTAAGGCTTGTTTAGAAAGAAGCAGGGGCTAGAGAGATGGCTCAGTTGTTAAGAACACTTGCCTCTTTTGCAGAGGATCAGAGTTCGATTCCCAGCACCCAAGTGGGGTTGTTCACAACTTCCTATAACTCTGGGAACTGGATCCCCTTTTATAGCCTCTGCAGGCACTAACACACACGTGCACAAAAATATGTATAAGTATAAATATAAATATGCAGATGAGGGTGTCCTTTTTGTCCAAACCCTGGGGATGATCATTAGTTCTTCAGTAACTGAAGAACACATTCTTTGAAAGATCAGACAGCTTTCATTTGACTTCAACTTATATAAGAAATATAGATTTTTGCAAGAGAATACATGATTTTGAAGGTCATTAAGTTAACCAAAATCACCTGGGGGGGGGGGGAATCAACGGGTAAATAAGCTAAGTCTTTATCATCAGAGAAGACTATCAAAAGCAAACAAACAAACAAACAACTTTAAAAATCCCCCATGCTGAAATTTCAGGGCATTACATTCTTTTGAGTGTTTGGAAATGTAACCAACAACAAGACACTATGCAAGAGTATACTGCAGCATCCCTGAGACTAAATAAGTTAACATATAATAGGCAAAGATATAGGCTGCCTTAATTTTTTAACTTCTTGTCTTTGACATTTGACATATGAGGTGATGTGATCCTGTCAAGAAATAGCCTGTGTGACATCTGTCACTAAAATCAATATTTCTTTCCTTTAATGGTTTCAGTTTTACTTTGAATGTTTAAAGGCCAGTATTTCAATCAATTTATCATAGTTATGTATTTAGGAATCTCTTAAATAAAATTAACCAATGTATAATAAGTTCCAATAGATGGGTAGGGAAATTACTGTTCCCTACCTTGTACTCCAAATAACAAGGCTAATGCAATTTGTTTTCAAACTCTACAGTTTCCAAGCCCTCAAGATAATACTTTCCATAACCAAGAAATTAAATGTGATATTTTTTTAAATCCTTTTTAGATTCTGTACATGATTTATTTATTTTTAAACATGTACCTACTCATTTTCAAGGAAGTGGCCTTTGAAAAGGACAAATGAAGCTGATAATGTAAGTACTTGGATGTTCTCTAGATTAATACATAATATTCTCCTACTATGGCAGCTTACCAATTTCTGGCTATCAACTTATTCTCGTTATATCTGTATATTGAAAGCAGGGTGGGTAAACCTCCTAAAAAACAAACAAACAAACAAACAACAACAAAAACAGTGAATCCATACAGTCCATTTCTCCTTCTAAAGTTGACTTTGAGTGTGTAGTTAAAGGAATTTAAATCAAATGAATCCTCGTTTGTTGTGCTGTTGGTATTTGCCTGAAGTTCACTCATGCAGCTAATTAACGATATTAATTCTCTGAATATTTTTCTTTCTAACACCTTTATGTAGCACTTGATACCATCAATTAGTTGTTTTTTTTTAACATAGTTAAAAATTAACTCTTGTTTCAAAGATATCATTACAGGCTCTTGAGAATGAAAACATACAGTGTCCAACCATTCTTCTTGACTTTGTCCAGGTCTAAATAAGAACCACTGCTCACATGATCTCAGATGACTTTGGAACTTTCTCAGCAGGAGTTAACTTGCAATGTAATGTTAATATTAAATTCATAAATAGCTCATACCAGGCTTGATAAATGGGCAGTGCCATTGTTGATAGTACAGTACTTAAGATTTAAGTCATCAATGAGCTGGAAAGTACACACACACACACACACACAAACACACACACACACAAATATGTGTTCATGCACACGTTACATAGCCTTGAATTTTACAATAAATATATCAGGGAAAAGATGTTCACTGTTTGCTTAAATACCCTGCCAAAGCTTCCAACTGGAAATCTGAAGCTTGCACTTTGAAGTGTCTTTCTGTGATTTTGCAAGCCATAATAGCATTACCCTGGCTGAGCTGCTTCTGCTTGTCTTCCAGCACTGCTGAATCCAGAGAGCTCATTCAGAAGTCTTTTTGCACTGCCTTCTGCCAACCTCTAGGACCGTACACATGAGTGACAGCCTCTATCTAGTGTTTGAGTATATGAACCTTTAATCCATCAAGAGGCTTCTAAAACTGAGAGAGTACCTCCACCCTGTGCTCACACCGTCCTGTACAAACCCCCTCATCTTGGGACCCACAGAAATGCCATCACATTGGAAGTCAGCTGAATATATTTTTCTAATCTCATCCAGACTTTATGGCTATAATTTGGCTGCTGACACAATTTTAAATTAGCTTTTACTTCAATGAAAGAAGTTAAACCATATCTTGGGATTTGTTTGGATTTTTTTTTCTTAATCTTTCACACAATAATCATATATACATATATATGTTATTATAATAATATACAAATTGTAAAATATTGTTAGAGCGATTTGGGTGATCAGTTAAACAGGGGAGGGGGAATTTACTGCATCCTATTTTCTTATTCCCCTAAGTCCAACTTCCTGGAGTTTGCCTTGACAGATGAGACTGTTGTCTTTGAATAGAAACCCCTGCTTGCAAGGCATTGCAGTGAAGATGGGGTGGGGCATAAGAGAAGGGCAAAGTGTTCTAAAACCATTACAGCTAAAGCACATTAGTTCTCACTTCCTTTCTCTTTCCCTCCCCAACTCTACCATCTTTTCTTCTTTCTTCTTTCCTCCTCCTCTTCCTCCTCTTTCTCTTTCTCCTCTCTTCCCCCCTCCTTCTCCTCCTCTTCTTCTTCCTCTTCTTCTCCTTCTCCTTCTTCTTCTATATCCTTCCTTTCACCCCTTCTTAAATCAATCTTTGCACAGTTTAGCATAGTTAACCTTCGTTCTGTAGCCAAGACCAAGAAGGATTAATGGAAACTAAGCTGACACTCCTCTAGGTCAGCGGTGCTGCTAGCTTCCAATGCAGGAATGAGAGGATTACTAAGGAGGGAGCAGGAGGCGCACACCTGAACACACCATTCTAATCCACCGGGATTCATATTTAAAAGAAAAAAAATCCCCTTCTAGAAAACGGTTAATTGGGTCTTCAGCTATGTTTTCTGTTGCACCGAAGGACATACAGGGTAGCCTGAATTTAATAGCCCAAGCTGCTAAGAAAATTGAGCAATGGGAAGGTACACCTTTGACACACAGATGCACATAAAAAAACGTGTACACGTATACACACAGTAGGCAGCTATCCGTTTCTTTTGAAAGACTGCGCCCCCTTTGAAGGTCAGAAGCAGGAAAAAGGCAAAGACTTGTTCTTTTTTCTCACCTTGTGCCCTAACCCTCCACCTCCAAGAAATTAGAGCCTGCTAGGTTGTTTACAGCTGTTTCTACGCTCTAGGTTTTTTCACAGCAGCGAGACTCCCGCTTCAGAGTGAAAAGCCATTCTAGACCCAGAACATTGCTGCTTAGCTTTGTGGAGGTTTTTTACTCTCGTCCAGTAAATTTTACCCAATGCCCCGTGAACTTCACTTTAGTTCCCAGTATCTAATCTTTGGGTCCTAGACAGGTCCTCACTGGCTGGGGTGGGACCTGATCCTGCTAAAACTGATTCCCTCTAGCCAAGAAGAAAAACCCGCTGCCCTCCGACTTCCTTTGGTGCCCCTGCCTTAATCCATGGCCTTAGACTTCGTTCCACCTGCCTGGGAGCTGAGCCGCGAACCTAGAATCCACTGTTCTGCAGATTCCACAAGGGGGTGGGGGGTGTCTCGCCACCCGGTGGCCGCCCTGGACACTGGGCAGGAAAAGCCAAGCCATTGATGGAGCCGGGCTACTGGGACCTCTTTAGAGATGCTAAATAAGACGAGAGATGGAGATTGATTGAGAAGAAAGTTGTAAAAGCCTGGAGGGGCACCTAAAAGGACTCTCCAAAATGGCAAGGGAAGAAAGCAATCCATCGGGGCCACACCTTGGCTACCTAGGCTGCCTGGCCAGACTACGTGTCCTTGTCC
The DNA here is from genome assembly GCA_902729485.2 of Mus minutoides. Taxonomy (NCBI): domain Eukaryota; kingdom Metazoa; phylum Chordata; class Mammalia; order Rodentia; family Muridae; genus Mus; species Mus minutoides. The sequence goes on from LR749496.1 coordinate 4,278,733, forward strand.
TGCTTCATGTAAGCCATCAACTCCGGTGGCCACCTGGTCATCTCACTCGGGTGTACAGCGGATGTGCTCCCAAGCCTTCGGCCCGTGGCAGCAGGCTCAGTCCTATTTGCAAAGCCAGGCAGCATATTCCTATCTCTGGCTGCGCTGCCACCTTTTCCGTCGAGGGCAGAGGGACCGAGGCCTGCGCTTGAGCTCCCTGGTGATGGTCGGGCGGTCCCCCTCCTGGAGCTGCCTTCCTCCCTCTCGGCCCCGCCAAATCCCGGCTAGTCAGGTCCCCCTTCGTCACCCCGGGGGCTTCTAATCACTCCGTATCGATTTCCCTAACTCTTTTCATCCCGTTGAAGACACATCTTAAAACACTCCAGCCCGGAGTGTGCTCTGGGCTTTATCCACACTAATAAAATGATTTACCCTGCTCTCTGCGCTCTCCTCACAGAGGAAAATCGTTCGAGCTCTGGCTATTTGTGTGTGATCAGTAAATATTTAGTGCGGTGACATCCTCAGCTAGGCTTCGGATCGATGCGGAGCCCACCGGGAGGTGTGCGCTCTGCGGGCGGGGCCCCGCTTCGGGTCCGCCGAGGGGACTTCCAGTGTCCTGGCCACTGGCCGCAGATTTACAGCCCGGGAGGGAGGTCCAGGGAGAGGAGAAGTGAGGGGGGCAAAGCGCGTCAGGAAAATTGCCTTTTCAACCTTTTTTACTTTTGACATTCAGTCACTTGCCCACACTGCCACTGTCTCCTTCACACCTCCCCCATTCCTTCCCTAGGGCGCGCGGGATACCCCAGAGCCCTTTCCGGAGCTCATGAGACGCGCTAGCAACCCTGTGGCCCAGGACCACCTATCAGAATCCTGCGTGGCCACGCAGGGAGGCCCCAGCCCCTGCTTTGAGGGTCGTCCCCTTCTGGGCACGAAGCTCCTCGCCCTCCTAAGGCCGAAAAGAGGTGGAGAAGCTCAGAACTGCAGCAGCAGCAGCTAGAGATTTGCTTTTCCGGCACCCTTTCTGCGTCCCCTCCTGCTCTTTCTGCTCCTCCAGCATCTTGTTCCTGCTGCCAGTCGGACCGCGAAGGTCGTCGGGTGGGAACTTTACTTTCTTCTCCACCAGACGCCCCTTTCCTTAGAAGCAAAAAGGCGCTTAGCTGTGAAATGTTGAGAGGCGGCCTACTCTCGGCAGCTAGAGGGCTGAGGTCCAGGTGACTACGGTGGCAGCGCTTACCCAGAGCTCACACCACTTCAAGATTACGTAGCCCCACCTTGACGGGGCGGGAGGGGGACCCCAGGAAATGAGCTCGATGCAGAGTAGGACACTGCCGGCTTCACCTTGCCCTAAGATTCTCGCCACCTGGGACTGCTAAATTACCAGAGTTGGTTTTCACTGAAGACTATCCAGCCATTCCTGGAGGTGGGGAGTGGGGGGAGCTCTTCTGCTCTTAAACTTGGGGTTTCAGGTCTACAAGTCATCAACTGCTACCACCCACCTGTTGTTAGCTGACCTGTTTCCCCCTCACCTGAGTCCTGGGCCTTTGCATTCCCCTGGGGCCTAGAGATGAAGATGCAACTGAGCTGTGTCTATGCACCCCTCCCCATATCCTAATACATGGTTGTCATAACCATGGCTTTCTAAAACGCCATATCTGCAGAGTCTATCTTTATACTAATGCATACTTAATTGCTCTGTCTTGACTGTCCATATAAAACAATTTAATTAGGGTGGATTTTTTTTGGAGGGGTGGATGATTTTTTTTTTTTTTTTTTTTTTTTTTTTTGCTTTTGCTTTGGAGAGCAAAGAGAAGAAAATCTGCCCGACGCTTATTGTATTTAGCACCAATACAGGCAGAAAATGTAGCACAAGTTTTTGGTTGAAAGAGCACCTCTGTGTCCATTGAAGGGCGTTGATCCGAAAAGGCAGAAAGGACAAGTAAAATCGATTGGAAGCGACCCTCTCTGTCCTTTTCACACCATTCAGAAACTCCATTCCTTCTAAGACAAAGACCGGAGCCTTGGGAATTCACAGGGAAAAGGAGGACTCCAGTCCCACAAGCCTTGAACACTTGTTTTGAAATCTTCAATATTTCACTTTAAACCTTCACTTAGTGATGGACTCCTGCATGCGAGCTTTCAGCCCCCACCCTGGCCCCACCCTGGAGGAGCCATGGAGTTTCGCCACCCCTCACTCTAACCCCATGCCCCTGCCCGAGTTGGCCTTTCCGTCAGGCGGGACTGCCTTTTAGGGTTAATGCATCTCTCACCTTTGACCCTCAAGATTGGAATGGCTACCAGTGTTCTAAATTTGGCTAAAGTTGGAAGAAAATGACCACAAAATAATTACTCCAAAGCCCAGCTTTGGTTCAGCTTCTGAGCCACCTTACCTAACAGCCACCTCCATCCCTATCGCTACCCCCCACCTTCTTGGGCAATGACTGCCTAGCCACCTCTGAAGGAGGGAGTTGGGTGGCGATGAGTTGCCAGGTCTAATTGGTCTTTCATTAGGTTATCCCAGGCGCCCAGGCTGGGGAAGGTGGCCATCGATCAGACCTGGCATGAAAAGAAAAGGAGGCGGGAGAGGAGAGAAGAGGGCCAGAGAAGGGGAGGAGAGAGGCCCGAACTGAGATCACCTTCACCTGCCCAGAGCCCGGCCTCCCTGTTGGAGATCCCTCGACCTTCAACTAGGATGAAGGGGGCGGGGCAGAAGGGAGGGGGCATTACTGAATTACACACGTGGCCTCTTTCTAAGAGACAGAGTGCACCTCCTCTTCGGAGGAGTCCCACCAACTATCCACTCTTTGTAACTGATGAGACAAACCGCAAGGAAAAACTTCTATAGCCCATATTTATGGTATTAATGAATAGTTAAAAAAAGATTTACACTTCTTATGATCAATATTCTGAGTTATTTCCCTCAAAGTATATAATTACAGTGTCTTCAGAGTTTCATCATTGTTTGAGGTGGCAAAACCATTTGTAATTTTCATTAGCCAGTAAACATGTAATTAACATTCAGCACTGTGTTTAACTTAATTCCTGTTTAAGACAGGGACAAGAAGCAGTGAAGAGCGTTCGTTCCATTTGTCAAGTCTGACATACATCTTACCATAACAGTTTCCTAAAATAAAAGATCCATGTTTCCCCATTATTCTCCTCTTAAAACAAAACAAAACAACAACAAAAATCCATTAGTTAAAACTGTACTAAATTGCAAGAGACAGCTCAGTCTCTTCTCAATTTTTGCCAGTTATTGTATCTCTGCTTCTTTTACTCATTTGAAGGAATTGATAAAGGGAGGGGTGAATTAAGTATTCATTATTTGAAGGCATGAAATAGTGGAACCCCTCCCCCCAAAAGAAATAGATTTCCTCTTCAGGAAAGTTCTAGAATGGATAGTAGAAAGGGGAGGGAGGCACTAATCCACAGGGGAGAGGGAGAAAAATCATTGAGGGGGGGGAACTTGAGTTAAAAGTAGAAAATGAGGATTCCAACTGATTCTTAGGAAAAAATGTTGGCCTCCTGTTTCAAGTTCTATCTTTGATCCAGGGTGAGAGGACCGTGTCTGCCAGTCTTAGGCTGCAGCTTCCCCCCCCCACCTCTGTTTTTTTTTTTTTTTTCCCAACTTGCTTTAGGATTAGCCTCCATCCCTCTCGACCCCAAACGGTGGAATTTGGCTGTGCCTCCCGGTTGTCCTGCTTTGCAATATTGCCTATAGTTGTTTTCGGTTTTCTGCTAAGGCTGAGCCGGGTTGCTTCAGCCTCCGACTAAACTCATTAAGTTGGGAGATTTTTTTTTTTTTCAATTGGAAGGGTGTTTTTAAAGTCTCCTCTTTCCAGCCCCAAACAAGGTGTAACAACGCACTCTTCCTTCTAAGGCATCAGATGAGAGACAAGGATCACTCCAGACAGCTCCTACCTACGGTTTGGGGTTTTTTTTCTTAAAGGCGAGGCTTGCATTCCTCAGCAGCTATGTACAAAGCTCCCTGAAGCTGTCTCTCTCTCTCTAAAGTTAGTGTGCAGGCTTTTCCAACGGCTGAGAGCGCCTGGTACACAGGGAAGCGGTTCCTTGAGGTGGACGATCTCTCCTTTCACCTTTCTTTTTCCCTGCAGACTAATGCCTACTTTTTTTTTATCAGTTTGCACAATCGCTTAGATAAACACCGAGGAGGAGAGTCTCTTTAATTATCAAAGACACATCTTTTCAGGGGGCCAACAAAGCGTTTATTTCACCCGCCAAACTAAAGGAGAGTTATTCCAGTTTAGAAGGAAGATGCAAGCGGTTTGGGACCTTGAACAAGGCAAATATGGTTTTGGTATGTTTGCTTACTGTATTTTTTTTTCTCTTTCTCGTCTTTCTCACTTTTCTCCTTGTGCTGTGTGGGGTTGGGGATGACTTGGGGCTTTTCAGAAAATCGCTTTGCTAACGTGTATGCAATGCCTCGGACTGTGGTTGAAGGGGTCTGGGGGAGGGTGGGGGCAGTCAATTCAGTGCGTTGCCATATTTTATTACATGTGTGTGGTAGCAGAGGTGGAAGAGGGGGGGGAAATACAATTGCAAAGCTGCCAAAATATGATTAAACCGAAGCATAAAGACTGCGGTTGCCTCCCATCTCCTCGTCCTGTCTTCTCAAACTCATTTCCTTCCATAGAACTGACTGAAAACCAATCCTATATGCCTGGTTTTCCAAGCAGCAGATTGACTGGGTTTGCTAGCGAAGGGGCTGCTAGGCTGGCTCTGGGTATCAGAATTTCCTGTTCGATTTGCCTCTGCGCTTCATTTTGCAACCTTGTGCAGCTGACGTGCAGGCAGGCAAGCAGGCGGGCAGGCAGGGACCAAAGCCTTGCCTGGCGCCCTCGGCCGCGGTTCCGGAAGGAGAGCGCTCTGTTAAGCTAGGAGAATCGCAAGGAGAAGGGTACTCACCATCGGGCGGGGTGGTGGAGCTGGCGTGCGGATTTCAGGCAAACGTTTACCTTTTTGCTGTCTATTGCAACTGCGCCGGGCTGACTTTAGAAGCAATTCTGTGCTCTGTGCAAAATGTTCATGGAACGGTTCCTCATTAAAAAAAAAAAAAAAAAAAAGCCAGCGAGAGAGACGACAGAGGCAGAAAGAAAAAAGAGAGGAGGGGTGAGGGGGACGCACATAAACCCAGTTTAAAAAAAAAAAAAATCACCTCTTCACTAGAGACTCCGGAAACGTAGAGGCAGCGAGATCCCAGCGCAGTCCAACCAAGCCACAGCCAAATAATTTTCAATCCTGAAGAATTATTCAGATTAAAATGTACAGAAGTTTCATTCTCCTATGCCTACGTGAGCCCCAAGTCGTTTCCCTTTAAGGGCTCCTTTTCTTTTAAAGTTGGATTTTAGGCAGCGAGGACTCTTACACTAGGGGGCAGACAGATACTGCACTTACTCCAATCTTAAGCAATTTTTTCCCTCCCAGCATATGCTCTGATTTAGCACTGTAAATTTTTCAGAGGACCCAACTCTGACAGCCCCTGGTGATTTTCAAAGTACCACAAGCCAGTGGTTAAAAATTGCATTGACTTGGAAGTTCAGAGGGACACAATGGAAGCCCCTTCTCTATTCACGGAGCTCCAGTGTGGTGGAAGAGAAAAACACACACGACTAGATTGAGGGAAAGGAGAAATTCAATGGATCCTGGATTCTACTGAGCTCAGAGTTAAACTCGGAATTGCTGGGGTTTGTATTCATATTGTGATTTAATCTGTAAAGAATTACAGACTAGCCAACCACTTTCTGCAAGGAAACCATATTCCTGGGAGTTGAGGATATATATATATATATATATATATATATATATATATATATATTCATATTAAGACAAATGTTTTCCCCTAATTTTGACCAGTCAAATAAAGCTTGCCACATTCTCATTAAAATAGATTTATATTTCAGTAAAGGGTTTGGCTGAGTTTTTAAAAATAATAACATATAAAGTTGTATCTTTTAGTCTTGGGACTTGTAAATCTTAGAGTTAAGACAGCTGAGCATCTTTAAGAAGGGCATTTAAAAATATTTTTGCTGCTCCCCACCCCCCAATTCGGCTGTCCTGTCTCTTCATCCTCTCAGTAAAATTAATTACAATTCATGTGGTGGTTTTTTTTCCCTTCCCTTTCTAAACAGCATTTCTGTAGCTAAATGAGTCCTAAAATACAAAGTGAAGCACCTCTAACTTGGTGGTAGTTATGTGGTTATGTGCCTAGCTGGCTGTAATCCTACAATTCATATATATATATATATATATATATATATATATATATATATATATATATATAAATTTGAAGCCTATAATTTCTTTAACTAGAAAAATGAGGAACACACACAAAGCTTCTCAAAAATCATCTCTTCATGTGTGTGTGTGTGTGTGTGTGTGTGTGCGCGCGCGCGCGCGTGTAAAAAGTAATCTTGCCATGGAAATGGCTGCACTGGAGAGGCAAGATTAACATTTCTCCATAATCAATTATGCTCATCTATTAAGTCGAGATGGGGCTACCTATTAAATTTCCTGTGTCAGCCTCAGTCTCACTATATGCTGAGCTTGCCTCTAATCTGACATTTACAGTATCAAATAATTCCTTAAATCAGAGAAGTTTTAAAAAACACAGTTCTCTGAAATGGTTCATTTTCTATCTTTCTTATTCTCTGTAGGAGAAAGTTATATGGTGTCTCTAATCAGCCAGAAGTGCTCAGCCTACCTTTACTCTATGGCCACCTTATTACACACTAGGTTTATGATAGGCTAGTACCTGCTATAGCTTGTTATTTCTTAAAACATTCGAATAATCACAGCACCTGCCGCTATAGTGCAATATGTGAGTTCTGTAAAGAAAGGGAGGGCTGAAAAAGATTTCGGGGTGAAGCTTAAATAGATTTTTTTTTCCTTTGCTGAAAAGTCAGCCTCTGCCTGCCCGCATCTTTCTGCCTGCCTTGTCTCACACTCTGTCTGTATGTGTAAAAGGAACTGCCCCGAAAGTGTGGTTTTCTCATGTCAACTATTTGTTCAGTTCATTTTGCTAAAGTCACATTACACTGCCAAATTTCTGTGCTACCAAGGATGCTTCCTAAAGTTGTTGTTTTACTCTATGTAGTGTCCTCTTATCCCTCTTGTACCTCAGCACCTTTTATGTTAAAAAAAAAAAACATAATTTAATTGTTGGTAAACCTGTTTGACTTATGGATTTAGTTTTGTCTTGGTTCAAATTATTCCCTATTAAAAACAAATTTCTCATACAATTATGGAATTCTCACAGTCAACTAACTGGTCCTAATCAAACAGCAAGTGTAATCAGTAGACTATATTGTGTCCTGGGGGTTGGTTCTGTATACTTTATGGTTAAAACTGAGGCACAAAGTCAAAGACACATCAATATCATTGGTTTGAGCGTCTTAAGATGAATGACATGGACAGTAGGTTTTTTTCCCCCTGCAGTGGTTGAGGTAGACTATGGCGTGTTTGTGGCTCTTGTGAGTGATCCTGGTATTATTGCCATCCGGAGCAGGCTCTCTGGGTGTGTTTTAATGACTATATGGGTATTTAAAGAGAATTTGAACAATGAAGTCCATATTCAACTGTTCTATGACCTAGAAGCGTCGTCTTGGACGTCTTTGTCTGTGTACATTGACAAATGTGCATCTGATACATGTGCGTTTACATGTGTGTACAGAGAGGGTGTGCACAGGAGAGGCTGAGAGGCTGCCTCCGCCTGTCCATCAGCGGACAGAAAGGTCTTTCTCCCTCTTTTCATGACCGGGTGTGTGACAGGTCACTGGCTGGCCAGTTAGCTAAAACCAATAAGAGAGGGTAAAGTTGAGAGGAATTTATTTTAATTGCATCATAACAATGAGGTGAAGTCTACTGGTGTTTCTCAGCATCCGAGATGCTTCATTTGAGCAATTAAAATGTCAGGCCACAAATCTATAAAATATTAACTCTCCAAAGAAAAAGGCAGATATCGAACGGTTTCTTTTCCTATAAACAAACAAACAAACAAGAGCTACTAAACCGAGCAAGTGATGAGAGTTCATTAAGCAAAGGATTTGCCACCCTTCGGATCTAGCCAAATCTTTGGTTTGCAAGCCCAGATCCCGGCACCTTGCCACCTCCGCGGCTACCCCTCTACAAAGAAGGGGAGAGCATTATTCAGTCTTTTGGCATCGTGGGTTCTACATAATGCGCCGGGAGTCCCGGGTGGACCGCGAGCGGCGCATTTAGAGGCATCGCCAAGTTGCGAGAGACTTAAGTCTTTGGCTCCATCCTCAACCCCTTGCGGAGCCTTTAAGAGGCGTAGTGTGTGCGCCGCGCGCTACTCTTGCCGCCAGTGCGGAAACCTCGGGAGCCCGATGCGGGGCGGCCCGGGTCCGTGCTCCGGGGTCCGCCCGGGCCCATCCCCCTCCCTGTGCCCAGGACGGCGCGGCCACCCGTCCCCGCCCCCCTCCGTCCCCGCGCGCCCCGTGCGGCTGTCGCGACGCCGCTCGCGCTAGGACCGGGCCGCTCCCGCTGCCGCCATGGCGGGGCCGCCGCGCTCCGGCCAATGACGACGAGGGGGCGGCGCGCGCGCGCCGGGCCAGGCCAACCCCGGCGGCTGCCTTATAAGGCGCGCCGTCGCCATGGCAACGTGCGCTAAGTTGCAGCAGTCGTGTCAAAGTTCACTATATAGAGAGCTCAGTGAGCTGATCGCGGAGAAGCCACTTCTGCCAGCCCCGGCGCCTATAAATCGCATTCCCTCCCGCGCCCCCCTTTTTAGCATATTTGATCACTTTGATTCTGCTCTTTTCTCTCCGCGGTGTGTGCGTGCGTGCGCGCGTGTGTGTTTTCTTCTCCTCCTCCTCCTCTGCCGGAGTTGCCTCCTTTCTCCGGGTGCCGCGCTGCTCTTCCCTCTTTCATTCTTTCTCTCCGTTTCTCCCCCCTCTGCGCACGAAGGATGCGCTTCTAGGTGCTGATCTGCCCTCCTTTCTCTCTTATCATCTCTCCCCCGCCGCCGGCGAGTTGACTCTTTCCCTATGTGTGTGAGGCGGCGGCGGCAGCAGCAGCAGCAGCAGCAGCAGCGGCTCCACCGGCGGCGGCAGCAGCGGCAGCAGCAGCGACTCCACCGGCGGCGGCGGCGCTAGACGCAGCGGCTCCGGGCCCGACCCGGAGGCTTCAGCGGCGGCGGCGGCGGCGGCGGCCCGGGCGGCCCGCGGGGAGCAGCGAGCGGCCTCCGAGAGCGGCGGCGGCGGCGGCGTCCGGAGCGAGCGCGGCGCGCGCCAGGCGCCCGGGGCAGGAGGCGGCGGCGGCCCAGCGCCAGGACGACGCCGCGCAGCGCCGGACGCGGACCACTTTCATGCTGATTCCCCTGGATCCGGGCAGAGCTCCGGCCACTCCGCGGGCCGCCGGCCTCCGCCCCGGCCTGCCTGGCTCCCAGGGCGCGCCCGCGCCCGGCGCCTCCGCTCTCCCAGTCCTCCTGATTTCGATGGCTTTCCTGAATGGCTGACTGTGGGCTGCCCTGGACTTGGCCCCCGGACAGTCGCCTCTCCTTCTCCTTCTCCTTCTCCTCCTCCTCCTCTTCCTCCTCCTCCTCCTTCTCCTCCTCCAACTCCTCCGCTGCACACTAGATCTGAGAGCGAGAGAGTGAACGAGAGAGGGAGAGAGGGAGGGAGAGTGAGAGTGAGCGAGATCTTTAGAGATTTTTTTTTTTGCCTCCTACTTCTGTCTTGAAGCCAGACAATCGACTTGCAGCTCTCCCTCCCCTCCCTCTCTCCACGTTCTGCTCCCACTCTCTTTCCCCTGTCCCCTTGCCCTCCCCTCTGGACGGAAAGCCCCCCGAAACCAACAAAGCTGAGCAGAGGGGAAACAAACAAAACAAACACACCGGGCCAGACAAGCAATCGACAAAACTTTGCAAAAGCAAAAACAAAAAAAAAAAATCAAAAAAGGAAAAACTAACCAACCTCAAAGCAACTAGCCCTGAGCCACCCGGGGCGCCCTCCCGCGCCCTCTCGCACCCTCGCACACACAAAAGGCGGCGCGCCGGAGCCCGAGACCCGGGAGCCGCCGCCACCCCGCCGCCGCCCGCAGCCAGGGGAGCAGAAGTCCGGACGCGGCCCCCATAGATATGGCAATGGTAGTCAGCACGTGGCGCGACCCCCAGGACGAGGTGCCCGGCTCTCAGGGCAGCCAGGCCTCGCAGGCGCCGCCCGTGCCGGGCCCGCCGCCTGGCGCCCCGCACACGCCACAGACGCCGGGCCAAGGGGGCCCGGCCAGCACGCCGGCCCAGACAGCGGCTGGCGGCCAGGGCGGCCCTGGCGGCCCGGGCAGCGACAAGCAGCAGCAGCAGCAGCACATCGAGTGCGTGGTGTGCGGGGACAAGTCGAGCGGCAAGCACTACGGCCAGTTCACGTGCGAAGGCTGCAAGAGCTTCTTCAAGCGCAGCGTGCGGAGGAACCTGAGCTACACGTGCCGCGCCAACCGGAACTGTCCCATCGACCAGCACCACCGCAACCAGTGCCAGTACTGCCGCCTCAAAAAGTGCCTCAAAGTGGGCATGAGACGGGAAGGTATCGGCCTCTCATTTCTTCCCCCTTCGCCCGCGGTCCCGGGGCTCTGGGTGCGTTTGGCTAGCCTGCTCTGGGTAAGGACTCAGAAGCCCCGAGCTCTCCGGGTTGCAGTCGGAGGGGATTTGGTACTAGGAGCCGGGGCGGTGGAAGTGGGGGGGTCTGCACTGCAACCCAGATCAGCCCCCACCCCCACTACAGTCCGCATGCTTTAGTAGACTTTCCTTCTCCACTCTTTCTCCTTCTCTCCCCCCCCCCTTTCTCTCTCTCTTCGGACAGCTTTTCCTTTCCTTTGCTTTGATTGAGAGTTGACTAGAGTTCACCTTTCTGCAAGGAATGGGTTGTTTGTTGTTGTTTTAAAGTCCCCCCTCTCTCTCTTCCCTTTCTCTCTTTCCTTGTTTTTCCTGCATGTTCAACATATGTCCCTCCTCCTTACCCCTCTCCCCAACCCCCACCTTTTCAAAAAAAAAAAAAAAAACAACCTGAGATTGTACTTTTGTACAGGAGGTTCAAATTACAAATGGCAATTTTATGCACTTCGCCGTATTAACGCTGCCGCCTGGGCAGAGCTCATGTGACCCCTCTGTGGATTAACATTCTGCTTAAAAAAAATACCTCTTGTTTTCTTTTTTCTTTTTTTTTTTTCTTTCACTTTTGAAACCCTGAGAGCACTGTAGGGAGTAGGAAAGTGTGGGCAAGGGGCCTTGGGCCGCTGCTTTCCCTCTGCGCCAGTTGGGTCTTTGTGATATAAAATTATCCCAGAGCCGGGAACAGTGCTCTACCAATGGCGCGCTCCGCGCTAGGGCGCGGGCTCCGGGTTGGAGTGAACCAATGCCGGGGTTTCTTTGTGTTTCTGCGAGAGCGACTCTCCCGGTCCTGAGTCAGATAACAGCGGGTGCCTGAGCCTCGCTGGCTTTCTCCGGTCGTCACGGGCCTTGTCTAGGCTCCGCCAGCGCCCCACGTCTGCTCCAAGCCTCTCTCCGGCTTCCTTTCCTCTCTGACGGCCTCGCTCTCTTTCTCTCTCCGCCCTTTTCTCCCTTGTCTCTCCTCCTCCGAGCTGAGCTCACGGATCAGGCAAAGAAGCCAGATCAAGACTCTGTCTCTCGCCGGGGTTTCCTTCCTGGGCTGGGGTTGAGGTTACAAGGTTTGGGGACAGTCGTTCGGAGGTGGCCACAGGCCATCTGGGGTAAACCTTAATGTCTTGTGCAAAAGCGTCTCACCCTCCCCCTACATTCCCGTCTCGTTCCTTCTCCAATCAATAAGAAATATCAGCTGTTTAGCAGTTTTAAAAAAGAAAGAAAGAAATGAAATGAAATGGAACGAAAGGTGCCCTAAGAATATGCTACATCCCGCTTACAGCTCCAGGGACCCCATTCAAAGTGACCAATTCTGGGTCCTCGGCAGACCAAGCCTAGATGGGCCTCACAGGCAAGTGTTGATCTCTGGCGATCAGAGCTGGCCTGGGAGGTGATTTGTGAGGAGTGGTTGCCGGCCGGCAGGCAGCAGACTCTTGGGTCTGTCTGTAGCAGGCCTGCTGTTCTAGGGCCTGGGACAGGTTGGTGTCTTATAGAAGGATGCAGGACCAAGGCTGATCATTAACTGTGGAGTGTCTCCTTTCCTTCTGCAGCTGTACAGAGGGGCAGGATGCCTCCTACCCAGCCTACCCACGGGCAGTTTGCGCTGACCAACGGGGACCCCCTCAACTGCCACTCGTACCTGTCCGGATATATTTCCCTGCTGCTGCGCGCGGAGCCCTACCCCACGTCGCGCTTCGGCAGTCAGTGCATGCAGCCTAACAACATCATGGGCATCGAGAACATTTGCGAACTGGCCGCACGGATGCTCTTCAGCGCCGTTGAGTGGGCCCGGAACATCCCCTTCTTCCCTGACCTGCAGATCACGGACCAGGTGGCCCTCCTTCGCCTCACCTGGAGCGAGCTGTTCGTGTTGAATGCGGCCCAGTGCTCCATGCCCCTCCATGTTGCCCCACTCCTTGCCGCTGCTGGCCTGCACGCTTCACCCATGTCAGCCGACCGGGTGGTCGCTTTTATGGACCACATACGGATCTTCCAAGAGCAAGTGGAGAAGCTCAAGGCACTGCACGTCGACTCCGCCGAGTATAGCTGCCTCAAGGCCATAGTCCTCTTCACCTCAGGTAGGAAGGAGACCTGTTCTCAGGTACCCAAGAAGTCCCAGGGCAGAGTTAGGGCCTTAAGGGGGAAAAAAATGGCCAGCCCAACTTCCCTCTTAAAAGACCAAACTATGGAGTGCACTTTGAGGTGGGAACATGATATAACTGCTGGCTTGTCATGGGATGCAGAAGGATTCCCCATGCATCCTTATGTATGGAGCCATACATACATACATACATACATACATACATACATACATACATACAGGGCCTTAGGGCCTCTCAGGCCCCTTTCTCTCATGCAATAGCCAACCTAGAATGTACTTGGTTGACCCTCCCTAAGCCCACATCCTCTGGGCCTAGTTGGCCCCCAGGGAATCTCTTCAAGTTCTGGGATTTTTCTTTTTCTTGGCACCCTGGCTGGGACCTCAAGAAAATAGCCCTGGGCATATTGCAGCCCTGGCATCATCTCTGTAGGAGAAACTTTGTCCCTGCAGGGAAAAAGTTTGCCTTCGAACTCAGTAGGAGTTGGGGCTTCAGGCAGCTCCAACCTGAGAGCAGCAATTTTCAAAATCACAATCTCATTAAAAATAATGCAGACTGTCAGGAGGTGGGGGGGGTGCTGTCAGAATGGGGCAGGAGAGGCTAAAGGACTACCATAATTCCAGAATGTCTGCAGGGGGCTGAAGGCTGGCCTCTGGCTTCCCCTGTTCAGGCAAATACTTCAGGCAATTTTGAAGCAACCCAAGGTGTGCTCACTTGGGCTGGGTCTGAGGGTCTGAATGTTGCTGGAGATATAAAACCATCATTGATTACATTAGGAAATCTAATTAGTTTGCATGTAGTTTAACCTGTGTGAGTAACAGATCTGATATTCATTAACTCTTGAGGCCCAGTGATGTTTGAAAAGTGTCTGGCTTTCCATTTCGGGTCACACCTGAGCCTTTTGGCTGCCACCAATCTCAGTACAGCCACAGCCCAGGTGGGTGGAAATGGCTCCCACCCCTCACAACTAAATTCTCAGCTGATTCTTTTGTCATGGATGAGAAGCAAAAGGGGCCCCGGACTAAGAAAAACAAACATTTGGACATTGGCAAGGCCTGGAACCTAGTCACTCACTCCAGATCTTTAACCTTATAGTCAGAAAGCTGGAAGAGACTGTGAGTTTATGGGATAAACTGATAGGAGGACCAGAGTGTCTTCTTTATTGTTTAAAGAAGTCTGGGAACTAAATCATAAGCTGAGTGTCCTGCAGACTCATTCTCAACCTGCTGTCTTGTATGAGAGTTAGTGTTTCACACACACACACACACACACACACACACACACACACATATCAGGTCACCCCAAACTCTACCTTCCAAAGTCCTCAGATCAGAGGGCATCACTCTGGCCAGACCAGAGCTGTATGCAGAAGGTTGAATCTGGTTTATTCTTCTCATGAGCCTGTCCTATCTAGAATGTTTGCTTGACACAAATGTGGAGGCAGGCTAGTCCTCTCCCTTTGCCACCTCCACCCCCTTCACATAACCTGATACCCTGCCCCTGTTCTCAGATGATGAAGGTGGATGTTAATTTCTTGATATCATTGTTAATTCTTCCCCCTTTCCCCTTGGTCTTTCAAGGGAAGACATGGTTGGCACTGACGAAACAGTTTAATTTATTACTGTTTGCAAGACGTGGAGGCCTGTGTGGAGAATGCAGATGGCCTCACAAAGAGATAAAGGTCCCTGTTATCTGATTCTGAGGGAGACACACAGTTCTATCCAGGAGGGAAGGAGCCCTAGACAAACAGATCTTTCATTCCTGACCACAGTCACCTAGGCATTCTGTAGACACATGAAGTCCTGGACACAGTGGAGGAGGTTACATGTGTGTTCTGATGGTGGCGGTGGTGACTGTTCTTGAATATCTGTTTTAATGATTCACAATATGCATGTCTTAACCCCAGTCTTGTCTGGGGAGCCCTGAAAGGTCAGGTCACAACCTGAACTGCCTTCACCAAGAAGCCTCTCATTTCAAAGGCACTTATTGTAATTTCACATATCAGGAAAAGAAAGGAAGAAAGAAAGAAAGAGAGAGGGAGAGAGAAAGAGAGAGAGAGAGAGAGAGAGAGAGAGAGAAAAGTGTTCTCCTAAAGATAAGGGGGGATGCTTCTTGGAGAGACCTGGGCTTAAAAAAAAATAATAAAGGGGGGGGGGTGGGAGAAAAGGGAGAGAGAAGAAAAGGAGGGGAAAGAAACAGCTCAAATGAACAGAGAGATCACAGTTTGCATGGCTGCCCTTCAATAGGCTAAACTGACAAGATCAGTTTTAAAGGACCACTTAAATCAGTTTCAAAGACTGGAGAAAAATGAGTCGCCCTCTTTGGGGAGAATCTGAGGCAGGGTCTTGGACGCCATTACTGAAAGCTGGGCCAGGTTGTCACAACGCGCCCCCCCCCCAATCCCCATGCATACTGTATAATAAGCCAAATTCAGAGGATGGGGGAAGAAGTATTGATGGTTGGGTTCTGTCTGTCTGGGTACTTTGCACCAATACACTCTGTCTTGGGCCTCCCAATGACCCAGCCTGAGGACTGGAGCCATGAAAGCCTGCATCACCCAAGCGTGTTTTATTTTAAAGTAAACACTCCAGGACCATCTCAGGCTTTGTCACCTCCCTCCTCCCCCTTGAAGTTTTCAGTGTATAAGCATTTCCTCCAACTCTGGATGGGGCAGTTTGACAGAGCACTGTAGGCACACCTCAGGTGACCCATTTCTAACCTCTTAATCTGATGAATTCTCTCTCTCCCTCTTTTCCTACCTTTTTTTTTTTTTTAACTTTCTTCCAGATGCCTGTGGTCTGTCTGATGTAGCCCATGTGGAAAGCTTGCAGGAAAAGTCCCAGTGTGCTCTGGAAGAGTACGTTAGGAGCCAGTACCCCAACCAGCCAACACGGTTCGGAAAGCTCTTGCTTCGTCTCCCTTCCCTCCGCACGGTCTCCTCCTCAGTCATAGAGCAATTGTTTTTCGTCCGTTTGGTAGGTAAAACCCCCATCGAAACCCTCATCCGGGATATGTTACTGTCCGGCAGCAGTTTTAACTGGCCATATATGGCAATTCAATAAATAAATAAATCAAAATAAGGGGGAGTGAAACAGAGAAAGAAAAGGCAAAAGACTGGTTTTGTTTGCTTAATTTCCTTCTGTTAAGAAAGGATGTTACAAGTTTGCTAAAAAGAAGAGAGGGGAAGAATTTAATGGACTGTGAATTTCAAAAAGGAGAGAGAGAAAGAGAGAGACTGCCAAATGAACTTTTACAGAATGCATTTAAAAAAAAAGAAAAGAAAACAACTCCTGTGTTGGGCAGAACAACTTGCTACTTATCATTTTTGTATAAAAAGGAAATTAGTCTTTTTTTTCTTTTTGGTAAATTTTTGAAAAAATATTGCTAAAAGTGCATTTAAGGAGATTGGGAGAAAATTAGCAGAATGGACAAAGTAAGTCATTTTTTTTCCAAATTATTAATTGTCCTGTGTCTATGTACCTCTAGCTGTTCTTTTTTTTTTTTTTTTAAACTTTTCTGGTTCCAAACCAGTTTATTCTGTGGTTCTATAATAAGTTTTGATATAATCTTGGCTTCTTAAAAACTGTGTATCATTAAAATATATGTTCTGCAAGAATTAAAACTTGAGTCCATGAAAATAGCATAGGAAGACATAAAACTTTAAAAGGCAACTCAGAGATGGTGGAAATGCACTTACAAGTGGTGGCCAAATTGTTGGTTTTTTTTTAGGTAAAGTTGAGCACTCTAATTAACGAGCTGGAGGATTCACATCAACACTTAGCTCCCCGCCCCCACCCAGACCATGACAAACCTAGCTTTTTAAAAAATATTTTAAGAAAGAGAAGGAACTGTGGAATTTATTGGCAGCCAAGGAATGTGTCCAAGACACAAGCTGAGGTTTTGAATAAAAAGTGAACTTTTGTAATTTGAATTGGGTTCCCCCCCCCCTTAGTTCTTGAATTGTTATGAATCCTATATCTGTTTGTATATTTGCAAGCCCTTTGTATTATAATTGTTGATATTTCCCCTTTTTAAAAAATACCATTGAAATCAGCATGACAAAATAACACTGTTGGCACTTATAGGTAACGTGATTGATTCAGTATCTTAGAGTTTACAGTTTGTGTTTTTAAAAAACTGAAGGTTTTTTTTTTAAGTGCAACATTTCTGTATACTGTAAAAGTTATAATAACTGAACTGTTTGGTCGAGTCTTTGTGTGTTATATTCCAAGGAAATTGAAAGTATTCAGAAATTAAAATATTATTTGATATCTGAAATCTGCTTGGCTGTCCCCACTCACTGTCTTTCCACGGAGCTGAGCCCCTGTGAGTTCTCGCTGAGCCAGCGGGGGCCCCATTTGTTTACTCCCTCAATCAGTTTGTTCAAAGGTAGACTAGTGTATTTGCCTGTTTAATTTGGGTGTGTGTGGGGGAGCTGAAGTTAATGGTTTATCTATGGTTTAGGAAGTGCCACACTGATATAGTAAGCCACCCCCATTCACCTAATCCTCCTTTTAATTAAAAATGGATTTTCCAGGAAAAAAAAAAAAAGGCCCTTATATTTGTCACACTTAAGTGCCTGCTTAGGGAAGGTATTGTGAAAAGTATTAGAAATCTTGAGATCAGTATCTATTTTATGATCAGAAAAAAATGCTCTTTTGTACATTTCTGACAGTTATGCAGAGGACTGTTCAAGCAAGCTACTCACAGAACTGTAAATAGAGGGCAGTTGTTTGCAATGAGTTTTTCCTTAAGTAAGTGTGATTTTCCTTTTTCTTTTTTCTCTCTTTTTTTTTCTTTTTTAAAAAATATCCTGTGGTTCTCATCTAGCGTGGCTGTTGAGAGGATTTTGAATACAGTGATGTAGCTGCTAGCGATGAAGGGTCTGTTTTTCTTGTATATACATGATAACTTGCAGTTGCCCTGCCTTTCCCCTCCCCCTCCCTCTTCAGTCTGTTGAGCATGGCCACAGGTCAAGGGAATCTTTACCATTGGAGTTATGTACATTAAAAAAAACATGAACATTTGGACATTTCAGATTGTATAGAAACAATCTGCACTGCTCTGGGATCCTTTGGTCTTAGAAACCATTTTTTTTTTGAGAGAGAGAGAGAGAGAGAGAGAGAGAGAGAGAGAGAGAGAGGATGAATAAAGAAAACTTTACAGGGTGTGCTGATTTGGGAAGTCAACTATTCGGTTCTGTTCCTTATTCTCCTTTCCTGGTTTGGGAAGAGCTCACTGCTGGGAACTTTCAATTTGTTCTTATTTAGTCTTTCCAAGCTGCCCTCCCTGACAATACTTTTACCATGTTGTGGTTTAATCTTAAAACTAGGGAGGGGGCTGGTGACAGAGGTGAAAGAAAGGAGATCAGTTTGCCAAGTGCATTAAACTTTGATGCTCAATTCTGGTTCATACATGCAGACCTGAAAACTCTGCCTGATTTAGGCAGAGATCTCTATCTGACCCTCAGCTTCCCTCTGTAGATATATAGATATATAAATATAAATATGAATATAAGTATGTTTTACAGCACAGCATCTGACCTGTAGATGGAGGTTTTGTTGGTTGTTTACTTTCCCCTCTTGCAAGTGCTACCCATGTGAGTGTGTGAAGTTTCTCTACTAAGTAAAACACAGGCCCTTTTCCTTGTTTGCTTTGTGTTAGCTTATTGTAAACAGCCATTTGTTGTAAATTATTATTGGCATTAAATTATAATTTATGATTTTCAAAGCAAAAGACAGTCCCTGTTTTATTATGCATTTAAGTATGTGTTCTAGGCGTTGGAAAAAAAATCTCTGACTCTAAGTTTCAGCGATGAGCTTGGGGGTCTTCGAGGCAGAAAAAAACAGGACTCAAATTTTTTCAACGGGTTAAAATAAAACCCCTTGTATACGTTTAGAGTGGCCGGAGGAGGATCTGTTTAGAGTCTTGAGTTCGGTTTAAGTTTATTGCATTTAAAGAAAGTTTTTCTTTTCACGCTGAGTTAGAACAAAAGATCTTTGCTGCGACTGAATTAGACAAAAGAGGAGGGCTGGGACCCAGCGAGTGCGTTCTGTGTGAAATTGACGAGATCTTTTTAAAAAGCTGCTAAACATGGCGACTCTTTCCCTTTAAGTGTCTCTTTTTCCTTGCTGTTTTTTTTTTTCCTCCCTCCTCCATCTGATCTGAGCTCGCTTTATTTCTTTTCCCAACCCCACTCCCCCTCCTCCTGGCGCTCGGTGGTGTGAGAGAACCCAGTTAGACGCGAAATGCAACAATGGTCCGAGGAGAGAGAGAGAGAGAGAGAGAGAGAGAGAGAGAGAGAGAGAGGGGCGATCGCTCCTTCTTGCCACTTTCAAACAAACCTGGGAGAAGATTGAGCTTCGGGGGAGAAAGAGGGGGGTTCTAGCCAGCTCGCTTGGCTCACGGTTGCCCTACCTCGGCCTTTCACATGGTTCTTGGCCCGGCCGGGGGAGGGGGAGGCGGGCGGGGGGGGGCGAGGGGCTCAAAGTTAGCGGGCGATGTCCAGGGCTGGGTCCGTGGCGACGGCCTCGTGTAGTAGCGTCGGGGCCGGCGGCGGGGACGGGGTCGGGAGTTGGCAGCGGCTGCGGGAAAGTGCCTGGCCCCCCGCCCCCGCCCCCAACGCCTGCGCCGCCGCAGCGTTCCGCCCTAGCCCGGGAAAGTCCAGGGTGCGGAGAGCGCCCAGCTGCTCTCCCGGGACGTGCACCGAGCGGCGACGGGCGGGGGTGGGGGCGGGGGGCGGTCAGGGGGAGCCTGAGCGTGTGAAAACTCTGCCTGTAAGCTCGCTTTTGACTTGGTCCTATGAGCTGAGCCAACATGGCGTCTCCCATTGCACCGCGAGCGCCGGCTGCCAGGCACCGCACGGCCGAGTAATAGAAAACACATTGGTTACCAAAAAGGAAGAAAAAAAAAGGGTAGGGGGAGAACTAAGGGCCATTCGGTCTGCAGGCAGAAATCCCTCTTTTAAACTCTGGCTGGCAAGAGAGAGCAGCCCTCGATTATTGTGTAATTAAAGCAATAGCGTTTGCAGAGAAAATGTTGATGACCCAGGACCCTAACCCCTCTTTTTTTTTTTTTTTTGACGCCCTCACCCCCCCCCTCCATATATTCTGGAGAGTTGATTTCATGCACCCTCTCCTTCCAGAATCAAATGCGAAGAATAAAAATCGGTATCCACAAATGATCTTAAGTGTTTGAATGGTATAGGGGGAGGGGAGAAGCCAGTATTTACAGACCTGGGTCAGTTCCCCACGCTCATTAAAGCAGACGCTGCGCTGGGCTTGCAGCGGGCCAGGGACCCGCTTGGGGGGGGGAGGGGGAGAAGAGCTGAGAATCTCGCTTGACGTTTCTACAACTTGCTGTTTTACTCATCAAAGTTGTGAGAAAGGTGGTTTGGATAGAGATTTGATAGAGATGTGACTGGTGGGTAGAACCGAAAAGGGGCCTAGGCCCACTTCCATGAGGGTGGTCGCAGGGCCCAGTTCTGTGAGAGCTCTCCTAGGCCGAGCCCCTGGGTGGAGAGCATCTTCAGAAAGATAATCTCTTTCTCTAGTAGGTTTGAGAGCAGGCGAGACCGGCAGGAGTATAGATTGGCCTCCCAGAAAGTCTTCCCAGGCTTCTTCAGAGATGGGGACCCATCCGCTCTAGCTAGATGGGGAAAATCTTCCCTGTCCAGTTCCAAACCTAGCCTGAGCCAGGGGAACCCGATCAACCACCTGGGTGGGGAGTGAGGTACTCTGAATTCCAGGCCCCGTCAAGATTTATTGAAGTTGGGTTTTAAAAAACGTGCTTCAGATGATTTTTCCCATTTTCTCAGATTTCAAAGGCTCCCCGCAGTGCGGCTGCCTAATTAATGGTGAAATTCAACTAAATCTAATTATGCAGTAATTTTAAAGCAGTTAGTGCTGGGCGTTGGTTTGTAATAGGACCCCGGTTTTTTAAAGTTTGTTGACTGTATTGGTTTAGGGGAAAGCTATCTTTTATATGGTAAAGAAAGATGGGGAAGGGTTTTCCTGCTCCGAAGGGGAGGGCTCAAGACTGTTAGCCATCCCACCCTCATCCCTAAGTCCTATTCAGTCCCCTTTCTCTCTTCTCTTGTTTTCTCTTTCATGCTCCCGCTAAAAAGCTGAGCGAGGTGCTAACTCTTCAAGCAGCCCCAGTTCCCTGATGAAACAGGAAAGGGAGAATCTATCCTTTGGAGACACAAAGGGCCAGACTGGTATGGGCCCTCTTAGATGCATCTGTACAAACTTGAAAACTGGGAAGGGACTCCCAACTCCTCTAATCCAGAACAGATTTCCTCCCCAGCATCCATTGTCATTAAGGCGCAAAGCTGACTCTTGGAGTTATAAATCTTATCGTCCTTCTGATAACACACTTGTAATAAGTTAGCGTCCCATTCAATGTAAATTGTAAAACTGCCTCACTTAATATGGCATCTGTGCCATTAAAACTCCCCCCACCCCCTGCCTAGTGACTTGCAGGTTTGGCTTTGGGGTTAACGGGGAGGTCTCTTACTACTGGGCTTCTGGGGTTGGGCAGAGGAGAGGAAAGGTGTCAGAGATAGGTTGCTAGATACCACCTTGGGATTTTAGGCCTGGTGAGAGATGCCCAAGGCAAAAAGGGCCTATGGGGGTGGTGTCTGTCTCTCCAAGCCCCCCACCTCATTGGCCCCTGAAAATGACATTCCTTGAAAGAAACATGCTTGTGATTAGCTAAGCAAACACATGTGCTTTCGGAGTTGGGCCTTCGTTAATTAGCTGAACAAAGGGCCGTTTTTGCTTTTTACCTTTTGCTGGGAAGAGTGTGTTATTTCAGGAGTGTCGTGGGCTCTCCTCTTTTCAATTGCAGCCACGACGTTAATTTTATTGGGATTACTGATGGGAAATGAGGTGGCGCAGGCTTCCGAGAGGAAAAGCTTGATCATTACTCCCTTTGGAACTATATTTTTCCACCCAACCTCCTGCTTGTGAGGAGGGGGTTAGGGGCGAACTGCACAGCAAGTTCGGAGCAATTGGAATCAGGCTCGCGGTACGTTGATCTCGGGTGACAGAGCGTGTGTTGAAGCTGAACTCTATAATTTGCGCTTCTGTTCCTTTATTAGGCCTGGACAACGAACTAATGAGCTTTGGCCCAGTACAATGTCACTTGTATTTATTTTCTTATGGCAACTTTGAGATAGCGGAAGTGCTCCTTACCAGGAGCCTGGAAGGGCCGAGAGTTCGGTCCGCTATGATGGGGATGGGGTCGGCAGCTGTGTCCCCAGGGAGTGAGGACCAGCTGAGAGCCATCGCAAGGCTGTCGGAGTAGAGGCACTGAGCCATTAGGGAGAGGCCTTTGGGGCTCTCTAGAAAGCGTTAGGCCCTTTAATGTCTTGGGCACCCCTTCAGGCTCAGCATTCTGAGTGGGAGGGGGGGTAGCCCAGGACAAGTTCTCAGTTAAGAGATCACCCGTGGCTTATAGGGGGTATCCAGAGTTCGTTTTGGTGATGGACAGAGGAGGAATCCTGCTGTCCAACTTGCCAGGTCTAAGATCTCTCTAAGCCAGTGGAGATACCCTGCTGGATGGTAGAAACATCTGCTTATAGTGCAAAAGGCCTGGCCTAGCTCAGTACTTACTTTATTGGGAGATGTGAGGCAAAGGGTGTTTAGGAAACAGGGTCTTAGGACTCTGAAGTTCCTCCTATTTCTTTAGCTGGAGAGTCCTGATAGAAAGTGAAGAGAGGGGCGGAGGCAGCGTGGGCATCCCTTGTGCTCTGGCAGAGAGAATAGGAGACCCCCATGCGGGAATTGATGGGACAAGGAAAGGGAAACCCCGAGCTGCTAGTGGGGCGGATGCTTCCCTCCACAGTCTGAGACTTCCCGTGGCTCTCGCCTTGCGCCTCGCCTCGTCAGGCAAGCCTTGTTAATAACGCCCAGGCTCGATGGCCCTCCGCCCTCCCCATCTCTCCACGCTTCATCCCTCTGCCTTACCACCCCCTCCCCACCTCTTCCTTCCTTCCTGCAAATGGGTGTTAACGTGGGTCTTTATGTTCTGTCTATAACTAGGATGTAATCACGCGCCCCATGCCTCTCTCTAAAAGCATTTAATAAATGTCTATTAAAGCGCTACAAATGTAAGATGAATTTAGTGGCGCGGCTGCCTCCCTGAATCCAAACGGTAATGATGGATTTATCAACGGGGATTCGCCTTCAGCACAGCGAGGGAGGTTTACTCAGCAAATATGTCGGCGAGCACCCACCCAAATACAATCATTTGACCCCCTGCGGGCATTAGCCGATGTGCCCCTTCCCAAAGCTAGGCAGGCAGGTCAGGGTCATGGGGCCAACTCACACCCGGGAGGACCAAAAGGGAGGTCTCATCCATCTCCTGGTGTCTAAACCCTTCCTCCTCTGTCAAAGGCCTTCGATCTTTCTCTCTTGGAGAGTGTATAGGTACCTGGCTTACAGATTTACAGGTGGGGAGTGGGGAGCAAAGGTTCTGGAGCAGAATGAAGTGTCTTGGCTTTGCTCTGAGACGTCACTGAGTGCTGCTCCAGCATCCTTCTTGGTTTCGCAGAGATAGCGATTGTTCCTGAGTCTGCAATTGTGGAGCTTAAATGATCTGGCTTTGAGTAGATTCTTGAGGCCTGGGATGCTGTCTGACTGACTTAGGGCACAGCTCTAGGACAGATGCTTCTGGTATTCAGGCCTTCAGAGAGGCTCGAATATGCCTACCCACCTTACCTCAAACTCCTTAATCCCACTAAGACCAACCAGAGGTAGCCTTCAAGAGTGGGGCAAAACTTCTAGACCTTTCCCCCTAACCTGATCCTGTTCCTCTCAAACCTGACCCTGCCTTGTCCACTTGGTCATTTAAAGTTCTCTGGACCATGGATTTTCAGAAATCAGTTTGGGTTGTGATCTTTAACACCCACAGTCCCATGAACTACCATATTTTTATTCTTTTTCTTTTCTTTTTGTCTTTTCTCTTTCTCTCCCCCCCCCCTTTTTTTTTGAGGAAGGGGAGAAAGTGCTGGCCTGTTCCATCAAGCCCAGTTCGCATTTGCGTTGGCTTCTGAATTCTCTTTCTTCTTTGGAAATTTCATTGAGATGTCTCTGTACTCCGCTTGTCAGTTATCTTTGTTCCTCTTAAATAAAGGGCTTTTAAATGGACTTATTGCTCCCAGCGTGGGTTCCTCTCTCTAAATGTTAGAAAATTGTGCCATCTACCCGCTATGCCGAGTACTGTCACACTTGGAGACCTTGGGGACCTCCGGACTGGCTTCAATGCTGCAGTGTCAGGGGCCGCTGCGGGCAGCAGGAGGAGGGGCAGCTCACGTGGATTTTTACAGCTCTCCGCCTGCAGCCAGCCCTCGTGGCCGCGACAGGGCACGGCCCGCGATGCGCGGAGCCTCCTGCTTTATGGCGGCCAGGAACTTGGCTGCGGCCGCTTGATCCCGGACCAAATCGCAGGCGTGGCGCCGGGGCTCTTCCCTTCTTCGTGATGCTGTTACCCGAGGAGGCACCTGGGTTGGCTTTAAACTGGAACAGCAACTGTGGGTCACAGGATAACAGAGGACAATGGGGCGAACAGGGCCTGTCAGGGAGGGGCAGAAGGAGACTGTCGCAGCGCTGTTTAAGAGCTCTCGGCAACGTCTGCACGGAGACTGAGGCCGGAGGAGAGCAAGAGCGGCTGAGTGCCTTCCCACGGCTCTTGGCCAGAGAACTCCTGGCCCGGTAGTTGGGATACAACTTTCAAATTTGTTGTAGTCCTGTTCGAGAAAGAGCAGAACTTTCCTTAAGTGGAATGCGGTTTTGATGGAACGGTTCAGAACAAGTCAGGTGTATGGTGTGGGGTCTCCTCGCCATGAACCCTCGGGAGTAAAACACCACCCACAACCGCAGGTTATTTTGAATGAGTTAAAATGGATTAACAGTTTAAATTTTATTATGTAGCCTTTTCAGATCACACCCCACCCCCCAATTTTAACCCATTAGGGGTATTAGCTATTTTTTTTCCTTCCAAGTGTCAGTTGAGTATTTATGCTTTTGCAGAGGGGGGAAATCTTCGATACGGCGTATGGCTTTTATTCCATGTTTCACACTGTTCAAGAAATGGAGTTTTAAGCAACATACAATTAAATCTATATTGCTGTTTGGAGGAGGGCCAAGGAACTAGGCAATCAATTAGTTTAGATCTTTTGATACTTGTTGCTAAAATACAAGTATAAAACTACAACCTCCAGGGCTAGCTGCTCCACTCCTTTTAACAAGAAAGCAGGCTAGTTAGGAATGTCAGAAGGAATGGCAGTTGCTTTGCCTCCAGTTTATCCTTTGAATTCTTCAGTGATGCTCACAGATTTTTTTTCTACTTCCTCCCCACCGTCACAACAGTTTCTTGTTTCCTGTTTTTAACTCTGTTTTAGGATTTTCTTAATAAATTTACTTTTTAATTGTATTACTTGCAAGTGATTTTTTTCATTCGTTACTTTCTTTTTCTTCCTCCTGTAGCCTTACATCAAGAAGGGGAACTGCTTAATATCTACCAAAGTACACTGTTTTCCCAACAAAGGCAAATTTTATTCTTTACAACCAGTGCGGGGGGGGGGGTGTCTCTCTTGTTTCTTCCTTTCTCTCAAAAAAACAAAACAAAACAAAACAAAACAAAAAACCCCACCATTTCATTAGTAATCATCTACATCAAGCAGAAACTGCTGCTTCTGTCAAAGTGTCACCATTTCTATGTCCCTGCCTGTCTCTGGGGCAGTCCCTTAGGCTATTGGTACTCTTTTTTTGGCCTCTCTGCTTCGTGAGAATAGAGGAGTGAATATCTAGCCTGGAAGACAAAGAGGGGAGCCTATGGGCTATCCATAGCCCATAAGTGGCTGCAAAAGCAGAGAGATATTTCTGGAAAGAGGGGTTCTGGTATATTTTAAAAACCTTTCCCCTCAGCATGGTCTCAGCTCCCCCAAGCTTGTAGGAGTGGGGTCTAGGACATTAAGTCCATCTCCACCTCTGTCCCCTTCACCAGCCAATGGTTAAACTATCACCTCCTCCAGCATGGGGTGTTTAGAACATCCCTTTCTCTCCAAAAAGGTTCAGAACCCAGTGAAGTGTCTGGGCATAGTGGAGTGCCCCTAATAGCCTTCAGAAGTGTCACTTTTCTTCCCAGGAAGTGAAGACTCTGTGACAGGTGGGGCGTTTGCTTAGACCTAGGGCACAAGCCTGGCAGGTCACAGCTCCCTGCTCCAGTAGACTCCCCGCTGATATGACCATGGAAAACTTCTGCCCTAATTGCTAGAAGGTCTGGGAAACATTTTCTCTGCGCTAATTTTATATTTCCCCTTTCCCCCTTCCAACATTAAACATAATTTTGCGCTGTCAGTGTCACTAAGATTGCGGTTTGCTGATGTCTCTACTTGGAAACACGACCTCCTCGCCTCCAATAAGGAGTTGTCCCTGGCTTAGCAGACTGCCTCCTCATGGGGAACTTCTGAGAAGAAAGGTAGGGGAAGAGGGAGAGAATGAACAAGGTAGTAAAGACAGTCGAAGGTCCAAGATTCCAATGCCTCTTAGCCTGTGATGGAAGTAGAAATGTTTCGTTGTTGGCTTATTTGTTTAATAAAATCCATCCCCCCGCTCGTGTGTGTGTGTGTGTGTGTGTGTGTGTGTGTGTGTGTGTGTGTGTATGTGTGTGTGTATGTGTGTGTGTGTGTTTAAAACAGAGAACCACTTCTAAGAATTTCCAGTTGTGTTCCAGTTTGTTTGTTTTTATGTCCTCTCTCTTCATAGGCTGGCTCTCTTCTTTACCAACACCACTTGGACCCACTAAGTTCCTCTGGCCAGGCAGAAATTCTCTGACCCAGTGGTAGTACTCCTAGAAATAAAAATCCATTTTGTTCCTTAGGTGGTTTCGCTGAGGGCCTGTTCTCTGAATCCTTGGGTGGCTGACTAGAGCCGAAAGGATAAAGTGACTTGGAATTTGCTTGGCTTTGTGCCTCCCACCATGGGGGGGGGGGGAGGCACTGAGCTAGAACATAGACAGGTTTGGTCTCTGCTCGGCTCCGGACTGCAGAACTGGTAGCTGTGTATTTGTCTTTCTTTTCATTGCAAAGAGCTGCTAGTTGCTCTCTGCTGCCCGGATCAGTAACTCAGAGCTACTTTGTACCAAGGCTGGTGGGTTTCAGAGTGATTATCTCATTTCCCTGGTGCAGAGGGAAGCTGCTGGCAGCCCCTGAGTCAGACTTTCAGTGGAGAGCCCATGTCAGGGACCCAACCCGAAGGTTAATTTCCTCTCATTAGCATCTCCATAGTCTGCTCGGATTCAGGCCTGTTTGCTGTTTTCTCTAAGCTTAGTATTACTGGTATATTCATATTCATATTCTCTCTCTCCCTCCCTCCTCCCCCCTCCCCCTTCCTCCCCACCACCAACTCCATTTCCTGAAAACCCATTTCATCAGTTTCCAACCAATTTGCCTATTTTTATCCAGGAGCCACCTTCCACCATCCATCTTTCTTCACCATACACATTATTTACAAACATATACTGGTTGATCTGAGTTAGGTCCTTCCTCCCTTTTCTACTTTCCCTCCCTCCCCCCTCCCTTCTTTCAATAATTGCTAGGAGAAGCCAAACGTACAAAATGGCAAAGTGGTGGGGTGGAGATGGTCCTCGCTCCCTGGGGGGGGGGGGCAGCTGGGGATTTGCAGCCACAGGAGAGATGACGGGCGGAAGAGGTGCGTGTGCTGTAAGTGAAGGAGCCTGTTTACATGCCTGTGTCCTTTGAAGGCTTCTCCGAGCCGCTTTGATGCTGACTCCACTAAGGCACTTTCGGAAGCCAGTCACAGTGAAGGAACCCAGAGTTAACCTCTTATATCAAATGAATCTTTTCATTTAGAGACCAATAAATCTCAATGCCTAGCTCCCTGTTGTTGATCCAGCCGGGACTCAGTGAGGCAGGGCTGACTGAGGCTTACAGTAAGGACCAGATAAAGTTTTCCAAAGTTAAGATGATTTTTTTCTTTTCTTGCATCAAAAAGAAAGAAAGAGAAAAAGAAGAAAAAGAAAAAAAAAGAGAAAAAGCCCCCCATTTAACAACAACAATAAAACCTACCAAGTAGTAGTTCCCTCTCCTGTGTGCAGAAATCTGGCTATTTCTAGAGTTTTTGTTTGTTTTTGTTTGGTTGGGTTTTTTTTTTGTTTGTTTTTTTGTTTTGTTTTGTTTTATACAGGAGTCTTTATTGATTGAAATGGTTTTCCATACAACAATGCCGAAGAAGATTATAGTTTCTTAACAAATCATTTTGTAATGTGATTTTGGTGGAGGCTGAAACCATTTAGTAATCAATGTAAAGTGTGTGTGTGTGTGTGTGTGTGAGAGAGAGAGAGAGAGAGAGAGAGAGAGAGAGAGAGAGAAAGAGAGAGAGGGGGGGGAGCAGGGATGGAGAAGTATGGTCTAGGACCTAAAAGACAGATGATACCAGACACATGAAAGCCTGTTGGGTCTCCAGGGATGGAATTTGGGAAAGAGCCTGCACTTGTCTGCTCCTGGGCTGTAAAGAAATACATTGTTAAGGACAGCCTGACAGACAATGCCCTGATCTCAGCCTGGAATTCAGGGCTGAGTTAGGCTGTACGGTTAAACTGCTTGCCGCAGCACTGTTCATTTTGATGGCATGTTTCTGGGACATTTGAATCTCAACCTTTAGCCAGCTCATGGTATATGGTTACATCATTTATTTTATTTATTTATTTATTAGCCCTCCCTCTCTATTTTCTCTATTTCCTGATAGCTTCCCATGAGATTAATCTCCTTTCCCTACCCCCCCTTTTCATATTTTCTGGTTTTGTTATCCTCACAAATACAGTGTTTTTGTGTTTTTGTCCCTGTTTCTGCTGATCACTCATTTGCTTCCTTTCTCTTTCCTTCCTTAAGAGACAGAGGGAAATGAGAAGGATAATAAGGGGATTTCCAAATGACTCCTCTCTGTGTTATTAATTACTCTTACAAGGCAGGTGATTCTTAACTAATAACAAAGTTGTAAATTGCTACTAACTATAAGATATTTCTCATTTGTCAGCGCTGATTGATTTGATTAATATTTCACTCTTTAGAATTATTACAAGCTGCTCTTCCAATCAACTCTACCCATGACACAGATGGCAGATACTCACCCTGGGATAGGAACCTACCCCTTCATGATAGTTTTCAGGACCATGCTACCTATCCTGAGGCCCATGGCTTTGGCAGTCTACTGGAGAGGGCACAGGCTAGGGTTCAGGAACTGCCTGATACATCTGTATGTGCTGTCCTCCATTTATAATTTGAAAAACAATACTTTACTAAGGGATTTAAGTGTATTGAAAATAACAACGAACCATTTTTCTTAAGTCTCCTGAGAATTCTTTAAACTCCACATTCAAGGTTAGAAGGTTTATCCTTAGTCTGTATGACTGAAGGGGAAAGATTTGGTGGTGGGGTTGATAACCAAGACACAAGGAACTCAGAGATGGAACATTGGTAAGACTTTATCTTTTGGGAAAGAGGTTGTATTTCCCAAAGTCCTATTGTATCCCACAATGGTATCTAGAATGCATTAAAAAAAAAAAAAACTATCAATAGCTGCTGCCTCAGTACCTCTGGAGTTTTAATCTTAATTATATTATTAAGTGAAGTACCATTCTGTCAGGGCACTGAACATGATTTATGACGTCTGCCTATTAAAGGATCGATTGTGAATATCGCTACTATCATCTATCAATATTCTCAAGCCTGGGGTATTTCTCACATTGGGTTATTTGTGGTAGCAGAATGATAGACTGCAGGAAAAGACTATTTCTTCTCCTCAGAGCTGGCTTTCCAGGTGCAGCAGGGAGAGAGAGAGAGAGAGAGAGAGAGAGAGAGAGAGAGAGAGAGAGAGACGTGGAGTGCCAGCAGCCCTCCTGAATTCTTACAGCATCTTACACCTAGAGAGGATGTAAAGATTTTTTCCCCCCACTCCTCAATGCTAAAGCCAGTGAATTCTCCCTTGGGGCTAGTAGAGACCAAAGACAAGAGCTGTTTTTAGGGAAGAAGTAACGCCTGCAGGTCGATACCAGGGGAGAGCTTTTCCTAGCTGCCAGGTGATTTTCTGTGAGACACGTAGGAGGAAAAAAAACCAGCAACGAGCAGCCTTTATAGGAGGATGGATGGCTGGGTTCCGGGGGCAGATTTTATTTTTCTTGAACAGATGCCTGGCCCTGCCTCTGCCCGCGGACTCGGAGGTGTTCAATTTAGGGAATCAATAAAAGTTCTCTGCTCCTTAGCGCCCCTGCCTCCACCTGCTCCTGCTGCCTCTGCAAAGGTGGAGGCGGGTGCGAAAGACGCAGTGTCTGGGCCTGCTGGAGCCAGCCAGCTCAGGTCTTTTGTCTCCAGACAGCGCAGATCCTGGTGTTTTCCACACTCAGGGGGCATGCCACCGGCACCGGGTTACCATCTTGTCTCTGGCCCTCCGTTTTAGGAGAATGGGGGAGAATCTCCTTGTGGCTGGAAGCCGGAGAAGCCCAGCGGGGCGGGGCCTGGAAAGATCTCTGTGTTGCAAGGGGCAACTAGGGCAATGCTTTGTGTCTTGTCCTAGTCCCTTCTCCCTGGTCCCTTGCTTGAGCAAGGCCAGCACTGGAGATTCCTCTCTGACTGGTCATGCACTGGAATCAGGCAAACACTCTCTGGCACTCATCTAGCCTGGAGCAGAGGTCGTAGCAGACACCTGGGCAGTTGGAAGTCGGGGACATCGCAGGACCGCACCATACTTTCCTCTCAGGATTCCAGCAAGAAGAAGCCATGGGAATCCAGCAGCGCCTTCCTGTCCCCCCCCCAGGCCAGAGGCTGGAAGCCACAGGAGCCACAGGAGTCACAGTTGTCAGGAAGGAATTGGGATTCCAGATGGACATGCCTTGGGTTTGGAACCTCTTAGGTGACCCACAGCACCCTGCTGCCCTGAACAGCAATAAGAGCCATCATTGGGCCTAACCAATGTAACCCCATTTATCTAGATGCCTGCCTCCCCGGCCTGGCTGCCTTGCTTCAAGGCCTCTCCTTCTTCGGCTAGAACCATTTGTTTTCAGATCTAGAAACTACCCCAGATAAAGGTCAGTGATGGATTCCTTGAGAGAGTAGTCTCAATAAATGTAGCTGTTTTTCATGCCAAAATTAGGCATCCATTTTCCTTTATAAGCAACCTCCTCCAAAACACACACACACACACACACACACACACACACACACACACACTTCAGACCAGCCACCATGCAGGCAGGTCCTCAGACCAGTCTTTATTTTGTCTTGGGGTGACTGGGTATTGGCTGCCTCTAGTCCTTCAGTCCTAGACTCACAATCTCCATTTGAGACATTCTGGAAGAATGGCAGGAAGGTGGACTCTCTTTAGCCCCCCCCCCGTGTGTGTGTGTGTGTGTGTGTGTGTGTGTGTGTGTGTGTGTGTGTGTGCTGGTGCAGACCTGGGCTGCCACAGTGGAGTCCACAGCAGCATGAACAAGTCTCAGTAGGTCCCCAATGTGCCCCCCACCTTGGGTCAGCACCAAGAAAGGAGGGTTTTAGCTAAAAAAGAGCTTTCTGAGAATGGGGCAATGGAGTTTCTGTTCAAAAGAGTGTGTGTGTCGGGGGGGGGGGGGGGATGCTACTCTTAATGATGATGAAGGGGGAGGAGGAAGAGGAGAAGGAGGAGGAGAAGAAGGAGAAGGAGAAAAAGAAGAAGAGGAGGAGGAAGAGGAGGAGGAGGAGGAGGAAGAGGAGGAGGAGGAGGAGGAAGAGGAGGAGGAGGAGGAGGAGGAGGAGGAGGAGGAAGATCCTGCTTTCCAGTCTAGCCCCAATCATCCAAAGGAATCAAGTGACAAAGTATATGAGGGAAAAGGATGAGGTCAATCTTCTATGAGTAATAGAGACAGAGACCTTAACCACATTGCAATGAAGTCGTTTTTCTTCCAGATTCCTTGGTAAACTTTCACTGTGGCCCCTTCTAGAGAATGCACTATGAGAAGTAGAAAATCCAGGTGCAATGACCACGTTGCCATATTTTAATTGTACTTCCACCTCAAGAAATACAGTTCTGTCTTACTTCTTTTTATTGGCACATATATTATGCCATTATTATTTCAAAGACCTTTTAGTCCCTGTGGCTCCTTGGGTCAGCTGCAGGGGTCACATCCAGGATGACAGTGCTGTAGCTCTAACTTAACCAGATCCATCCACTCCTCTCCTCTTTCTTCTTTCTTTCTTTCTTTCTTTCTTTCTTTCTTTCTTTCTTTCTTTCTCTCTCTCTCTCTCTCTCTCTCTCTTTCTTTCTTTCTTTCTTCCTTTCTTCCCAGCTAATGGATAATTTTGGGGTCTAGGTTCCTTTAAAGATCAAAAATTTTGTTAAGATAGACAACTTTTGCCCTATTGAGTCTTAACCATTTTGTGGTGGGAAGACCCAGGCACCGTCCTAACATTCCACTTCACAGTCTGCATTGTACCTAAATCGCCAAAACTTTGGCCCAGTTTTTAGGCACTAGATCTGGAGCCAGGGAATCAGGAAGAAACCAGTGGCCCAAGGAGTAAGATGAAGGTGTTGGATGGGTCAAAAATCGGCGGGTTGGAAGGACAACCCTCGCATGACCTTGAATCTCCCGTCTTGATCTTTAAGGGTGCGGGCCTTAGCTCTCTGCAGTTCGCCTCTGTAGTTTGTTTTTTTCTCAGTCTCTTAGGACTGGGCCGTCCTTCCATGCACTAAGGCACAGCTAAGCTTTTCCCAGCCCCCGGGAGGAGGCGCTGGTGGCCGGGTCGCGCGTCTCCTTCCTCCCTGACAGAGTTCTGGAGCCCCCATTCACAAAGCCTCGCTTGCAAAGGGGACACACACACACACACACACACACACACACACACACACACACACTCACGCCCCACACACACTGCTTGGAGGGCAGTTTGATCTTGTCTCATTGGCGTCTCCGGCCTGAAAAGAAAATCATTTGGGTAAACAGCCAAGCTTCCAGGCTTAACGCCCCGCTCCCGCCTCCGCCCCTCTGTCCCTCCCGCCTCCCCCACTCCCCTTCAACCCCACCCGCCACCCACACTCCGATCCGCTGCCGGGCCTCCAGCGAACTCCGCGCTGTCCGAGAGGGAGCTAAGGGTTCCCTGGTTCAAAGGGCCGCAGCCCCGAGGGGATGCCCTCCTCGTGTGCCCCGGGGTGCAGAAGCAGACTGCAGGGCGGTGGGACCAGCCTGGGCCACGGTAGGAATCTCGAAACCTCATGCACCCCTAAATAGCTGGTCCCAAGGGAGGGCACAGGGGAGATCCGAGCCCAGAGGGACAATTCGGCAACATCTAGCGCAGGCCGGGCAGGCGACCGCTGGCTAGTGCACCTGCCGGCTGCTCCAGATTCTGACTGGGTCATCCTGCGTCCCCTCAACTACTTCACAGGCGTTTGTCCATTTGTGTGCCCTAATAGAGGATCGAGCCTTGAGTTTCTTTGGCTTCCCTGCCTTGCATATAGGCCCTTGGGTAGTTGATGACCACAGGTCCCCACAGCCTTCAAAGGGCCTGAGTCCTGGCATAGCCTTGAATCTAGGACTAAACGATTTCTAATGTTTGATCCCTCCCAAAGGAGAGTTTTTCATATAACTGTAAACATAATTGTTATTAATATGCCCCCCCAAAAGTGGTGGTTAAAAGGATACTCGATTCTCTGTAGCTCACACTTTTAAGAAGAGAGAAGCTTGAAATCTGATATACTGATGAGATTATTAGACTTGATTAAATGGTGATTGGCCCCCACACCAGTTCTCTAATGAACAGTGTCCCTCTCCTCGATAGCTCTGTCTCTTCTCTCCTCCGTCTACCAGGCGCGCAGGCTCACTCCAATTCAGGAGTCATTAGCAACACCCTCTGCGTGCATGGCTTGCGTGGGGGAAACATTGTGCAGTAGCTGTTACACTAACTCTTGCACCGCATCTTGCGGTAGGAAGTGTAATAGCAAGAAATCATTTTTTAATCCTCGGGCTTTATTTTGTGTGCTTATGCTTGTAGGTGGGGATGGGGTAGGAGTGGGGGTGGCTGGTCTGAGAAAATATGAATTGAGACGAGCAGAGCCGTGTGGAAGAGAAAGAAATGGAGAGGTCGGGAAAGAGGGAAAAAGAGAAGAGTAAAAGTTTCCGATTTAGGATTCAGAACCTCCTTCAAATTGAAGCCTTGGGGCTTAAAGTTCTTGTGAACTCTCTTCTTTCGGCTTTTGTCTCTGCACCTTATTGCCACTCCTCAGTGGATACTAGGGCCCTCTCAGGAACTGCCTCTTAGCTCCTCGATCTGTCAGCGACCACCTTCTCCACAAGTTAGCATTCTCCCCTCAAAGCCTAGGAACTCCCAAGAACCTGGCCACCCTTCTGCAGCTGGTCTCTGGAAGGATGCCCCTAAGTCCTGCTAGGAATCTGACATCTCTCTCTAGTATGATCTCTCAGGAACCGATTTTAACTTAGTAGAAAAGGGACAAGCCAGCCAGAAAACTAAACTGGCTATTTTCCTTGTGCAGCCCTATAATTTCTGAGGGGGAGCCCTGAGAGCCTTCTAATCTGCCGTGCATGAAGCACAGGTTGTAGAGAGGCAGAGAAAAAACCCACACCATCTCTTGCCAAGGCCGCCCAGGGACCACCCTACCAACCCCAAGGAGCACAGAGTTTCCTCAAAGGCTAACTTTGGCTTGCTCAGGTAGAAAATAAAGGGGGCTTAGATACCACCACCTTATCTCTCCCTTCACCCACAGTCCTCAGGCTGGCCATCGGTTTACCTGTGGAATCTAGTTGAACACCCTAGACACTCACACACACACACACACACACACACACACACACACACACACACAGAGAGAGAGAGAGAGAGAGAGAGAGAGAGAGAGAGAGACTTAGAGAGAGAGGTCAAACACATAAGTAAAAACTACATTAGATGGAGGTTTCATGTTGCTTTCAAAACAGATAAACCACACAGCTCTTCACTGGTCCAAAAGCAAGATGTTCCACATTCAACATTTATTTTCAGCGTGGAAAGGGTGTTGTTTCTTATTACACTTGGCTTTGGGGTGAAAAGAAAATGAAACAAAGATTCACCATAGCATGGCAGTGAGTTAATTTTCTGTGTATTTTATAGTCTAGTCCAGTAGATATATTTAAAGGAAGATAAACACCTTAACTTACCAACTGGTTGAAACAAGGGGAAATAGTCAGTTGCACATTGGAGGAAAATAATGTGGTGTAATTCATAATTCCTGGCCATTGTTACTTTCATTGGTCGAAAGGCTGACGTGCTGAGGACTGCGTTTACTGATTATGTCTCGGCAAGGCTGAAAATGGAGAAGAACCAGGCTCCAATAGGCCAGCCACAGTCCTGGCAAAGCCTCGGTGACACCCCAGGGTCAGAACGAATGGATTTCTGTGGAAATCATAACTGGGAGGTTATATCTTCATAGGTCCCGCTTCATAGAAGGCATGGGCCAGAGCAGAATGACTTAAACACACCGCAGCCTGAACTGGTGGCCTCCTGACTACGTGTTTCATTCACTTTATCTTTTCTCTGAATGCAGCTTAGGTGACTACCGTTGATTAGTGAAAGTATGCTTCTGTATTTTTCTTCCATTGCGCATCTCCTTTGAGATTTGTGGGTCACAGATGATGGGGTTCTTTTGCACCAGTGGGGAAAGAGGCTTGTATGTTTCAGCTTCTTTGGAGATTTTAATAAGGAAAAAGAACGAGTTAGGCGGCAGGAGAATTGGAGGCTTGGTCGCGTTATTCCAGTTTCCGAAGCGAGGTGGCGCTCCAGGGCACTGCACTGCGCCCGGGTTTCCGCAGCTGAGCACCACCGGCTTCGTAGAGTTTGCTCTGGAAGGCAGTAAATCCCGGAGCGCCCTAAACGCAAAGTTCCTAAACGTTCTGTGCAGAGTCCAGGGGGTACTCAGACCCTCTCAGGCCTAGTAGCCTACATGAGTAAGAGAAGACCCGAAGCCACTTCTCAGGGGTGAAGAGGGGGAGAGGAGAGGGTGGGTGCAGGGAGGGCAGACCAGCCAAGGCCAGAGCAGGCTTCGTGTTGGATCTTCCTGGAATCTGTAAAGTTCCAGCCCTTGATGGGTCCGGAGCGGTTCTAGAATGTGTAGAGGGAGCTCGGGCCGGAGCCATCCTCCCTATTTCCCTACCTGCGGTGGGCCGGTTAAAAATCACGGAGTAGGTTTTTCCCCATCCACTCTGCTCTATCGACTTAGTCTCCCAACCTCTCACCCCCCCCACACACACCCCATCCAAAAAAGAAGAAACAAGAAAGAAGAGGAGGAGGAGGAGGAATAAGAAGAAAGGGGCATGTGTGCATATCGTGTCTTTCATTTTGTTTTCCAAACTGGATCTTTTTTTCTCTTTTTTCTTTACTACCATTTCTTCTCTTCTGTTTTCTTTTCTGTACATTTTCTTTCATTCCCTTATTTCGTTAGTTTTTGCACCCCATTGGTGAGGAGAGAGAGAGAGAGAGAGAGAGAGAGAGAGAGAACACCAAATAAATGGCAGCAAAAGTGAAGAAACTATTTTAATTTATTGCATAGATTTCAATCCATGCGATTTCGTTTCCACCTCGCTTCTCCATTTCCCGAGTCCCAGGCTCATAAACGCTAATAAAGATGCGGGAGAGGAAATGCCTCTTAGACCCCTTTGGAAATGATGATAGAAGTAATAGAGGCGGTAGTCCCTCCGAGCAGCACTCCTGTATAATGGAGATGTCACTGTGGTTTTGCAGTGTGGCTCCGAGGACCAACAGTCAAGCAAAATTTGTGCCCATGCTCTGAGGGCCTCTTTTCAGCTTCCGGTTCTACTGGGTTCCCTGAATCATGCGATGCTCCCCTTCCCCAGTGGCCTTTCTTAGGGGCCTGTGCCTTCAGGCTGCCAGGAAACTTTTTTCCTCCTCACAGCGTTGCAAACTTGCAGCTTAACTGTATGTCTCTTTTACCCCCACTTCACCCACTTTCGTCATAGTTTTAAAGCAGAAACAGCAGGATTTTGAACCCAACTTAGGAATCTACAGAAACTCAGAAGGCCAGGTTATTAGGAATGTTAACGGATGACCAAGAATTATAAACATGATCTGAAAGTCTCTTCCAATTCATTTCTTTTAAGTATTTATTTGTGCTAAGTGATGAGAGGTGACGGTTGAGAAATAGACAGCTTTTAAAAATAATGATGTCAGAGGAGCCTTTAACCTGTCGATTGCTATAAATCAGCATTGAGAAAGACAAACGTGTGTGTGTGTGTGGAGGGGGGAATGTTATTTGGCCACCTAACGGTCTGCATTCACTGGGCTGCAGTTGGTCTGTCAGCAACCTGAAGCAGCAGTGAGACTTTGGTCTGGAGAATGACAAGGAAGAATCAAGGCCCACAAAGAGCCAAAGGGGGACATGCTGGTGAGCCTACCGGTTTCCTCTTGAATTCCCATAGACAGATTTGGCTTAAGGTAGTATGTCCAGGCCAAGCAGATGACAGGCCTTAGGACAGCGGGGAATTCGGAGAGGCCATAGTCACTCAAGGTTCTGAATGTCACGTTATAGAGGGAGAGCAGGCTCTGTTCCACAGTCTGAAAGTGGTTTGCAAGACTCCATGAACGTCGCCCTTTGAAAATATTTCCCCACCCCCATTCTCTCTCTCTCTCTCTCTCTTTCTCTCTCTCTCTTTCTCTCTCTCTCTCTCTCTCTCTCTCTCTCTCTCTCTCTCTCTCTCTCTCTGTTTGACTAAATTTTCTCGGCTCAAGAGGAAGCTTCATGCTCTCTATGACAGACTGGTCTCCATAAGGAGAGAGGAACCGAGGGCCTATAGGTAGGAGATGACAGGTGTCTGCACCTGCAGGTTTGAGGTGAAGGTTGCTGACGGCTGCTCTTGTACCAGCCAGAAGATCAAAAAAAAACGACTTCTGAAAAGGGCAGAACGGGGTGGTATTTTTAAGTTTACACCGAGCTTGTAGAGATAATCAGTCCCCTACCATTTCCATTTCAGTCACACGAAGGCCTGGGGTGTTGGAAGGGGGTTTGGGAGAGAAAGGAGCTTAAGGAACCGGGCAATCTTGCCGAAGATTCTGTCCTCTCCACTTTTCGCACCTGCGCTGCCCACTTTCCAGTTCAATCCTGAGCCAGAGAGGCTGCCCAAGCCTCTGGCCTCTGGGTCTGCCTGTTTTGTCCCTTCCAAATGCTTCCAGCGGGCACAGATGCTCTCATGGTCGCGTCCCTCTGGTGCATCTTGGAGAAACACTGGCAAACAGTGCCTTTCTGAGGAGCAGAAGGGCTGCGTAAGCGCCAGCAACAGGTCCATGCTGAGATTCCCCTGTCCTTCAACGGCCCCTCCCTCCACCCTCGCTACTGGGGTCCACGGGGGGGGGGGAGGGGAATCTACTTCTCCCTTCCTCCCTGGGTCACCCACAACAACCCAGGAAGGCAAACATCAGGTTTGCACTGTTGCTTTGGATAAACGTCTGGCTAAATGCTTCTAATAATGAATGGCCTTTCGCTGGACACTCGCTTGAACCGAAGAGAGGATCTCACTGGAGAACAACACCAACAAGAAAATAACTAGAAAGTGGAAAGGCCGGCGACGACGGCCTCTAGGATCCAGACAAAGACGTCTGTCCCTCTGCAGATGCTCATCTCTCCTTCCTGCCTAGAGATATGATTTGGTCCTCCTGCGGCTCCCTAAGAGTCTTTAGATCTGAAGTCCCTTCACTGGGGACGTTGGGCTGAGATCCCAGGGCTAGAAGGCTTCGATTCTAGCTGAACCTCTGTTCAGCTGGAGTTGGAACCTGGTGGCCTCAACACTTGCGGGGAGCTGCTACTGGGCCACAGTCCCTGCCTTGCCCACAGGAACCTAAACATCCCCGCGTCCTAGGCTAAGGTGGTTAGGGCGAGGGGTAGGCTCCTGGACCAGCCAGGTCGAAGCACTGAAACAGCAACTTCTTCTTTTTTTTTTCCCCCTGGCAGGGAGGAGGGAAATTCGTCGGAGGAGGTCGGCGGAGACTCCTCCTTCGCTCCGCCCGGAGGCAGCCAGAGCTCCGCTCGCGGTGC
The DNA here is from genome assembly GCA_902729485.2 of Mus minutoides. NCBI lineage: Eukaryota > Metazoa > Chordata > Mammalia > Rodentia > Muridae > Mus > Mus minutoides. Next base: position 4,317,522 of record LR749496.1, read on the forward strand.
GTCTCCGCCCGCCCGAGCGTTTCCATAAATCAGGCCGCTGGCAGGCTGCTAATTAGCTCCGGCCGAAAAGAATGAGAGTTCTGTAGCACACGGTGGGTTGGGAGTGGGGGCCCAGTAGGTGGGAGATCAGAATTCCCCAGGATTAACGCGGGGACTCCTTGGGGGCATCTCCGCGCTCCCTGCCCGAGCCACCTCCGATCACCTCCTGCCAGCAAAGGCCCGCAAGTTCGGGCCTCCAGATCCCGCGCCTCCCGCACTGCGCGCACTTCTGCAGTCGACCTGGCCCGCCCACCCACGCCGAGGCCCCCTCTCCCACTCGTTGAGCAAGCCTGGCGTTAATTAACTCCCCCTTCACCCGGTGCAGTTTCGGAAGACTTTCAAAACTCGTCCCAAAGTGTTTCCTTCTCAAGCCTGAAGGCAGCGTTTGGAACGACCCGCAGAAAAGGGGGGCGGGGTGTGGATCTGGGGGAAGGGTCGGTTGCACCGGGATTTGCGATAACAAGACTTCCCTAGCGATTGTGTGGGTTGAGGGATGGGCTGCTGTAACCTCATCCCCTCTTCCCTAGTGAAAAGGCAAGACGGTCAGGGAAGATTAAAAATAACATTAAAGTTGGATTATTGATTTCCATGTAAATTGCCAGCCGAGAGAGCTACTTCTGTTTATTTTCTCTTTTCCTCCCCCACGCTTCTCTAAGCCCTCTGGGCTCTGCGCCCTCGGAGCCATTCCCACCCTCCTTAGGGACGAGACTTCTAGATGACATCACCAAGGAGAACGGCGGCCTCCCCGCCCCTGGCCCCAAGACCCCTGAGTAGAGATTGACAGGTGTCTCAAGCAAAGACAATGCTTTCCAGGTGTCAGTATTCCCGTCCCACCCCTCCCAATCCGCCCTCTTTGCTCCTTTCCCTTAACAACTATCCTACCCACCCACTCTTCTTCCAGGAGGCTTGCTCCTACCCCCCCAAGTCCTTGCTCTCTGCATCTGGGCACTAAGCTTCAGGTCTTAGGCAGGGAGCCGAAGCTGAGGGGCCCGGATGGCCCTGGTGTTGTTTGTGCCAGAGGTGAGGCCAATCCGAGATGCCAAAGGCTCGGGTGAGGGTCCAGGAGGTGGCAGGGCCCAAAGCGGGTAAAGAGTAACCGAGTGAGCATTTTCAAGGAGCCAACTCAGTCTCTAGATTTCTGTTATTCTCTACCTTGCACCCACGATATCTCTCTCTCTCTCTCTCTCCTCTCTCTCTCTCTCTCTCTCTCTCTCTCTCTCTCTCTCTCTCTCTCCACACACACACACACACACACACACACACACACACACACACACACTATAACAGACGCGAAGATAATCCCACCATCTGGCAAATCCCAAATTTGGCGGCCAGGCTAGGAAAGCAACAGCGACATCTCATCCGGAGAGTGGGTGTCTGGTCCTGCCCCACTCCCCGGAACTGGGAAAAGGGCGCTTGGCTTTACACTCACTAGTCCCCCATCTCTTCAACATCCTTGCCCTGGCCTGGTAATCTTGGGTGCTTTCTCTTCATCTGAGCAACTACTTAGGGATTCAGAAGAGAGGTGATGCAGTTAGGGTTCTTCCGCCCAGCAATGAACTGAAGCCCAAATTCGGCTTCATTATGTATAACCGAATGTAATTCATAGCTAGGCGGCCTGTCGTCAGCGATTTAAATCGGCTGGTGATAAGGATCACACTTATTAGATTTCTTCAAAGACACTGGGGGTTTCTCTCTCTCTCTCTCTCTCTTTTTAAAGGAGGGCATTTGTGCTAAATTGCCCAGTGCTGGTGTGATAACTGTCAAAAGTTTGACATCAAAGGGGCTAATATTATTCAGTTACCAGAGAAGCTGTCTGTCTAAATAAGAATATCTTAATTACAGCATCACAAAGGTAGAAAAGGGGTCGAAACTGAAAGGGGAGAGGTATTCAGCCTCCTCTTTTGATGCGCTATCTATATTACACGGATGCGTGTTCTTAATCAGGCCTAGTCCGATTTCCTTCCCTCTCCCCTTCGGTTCTCTGAACTTTATAACTATATGTAAACACGGCGTCACCGAGGACATAATCTTCTTGGGTTCTTATTAGAAGAAATTTCCATCCTCTCCCGTTCTAGATTAGGCAGTGGAGTCCGCTCCGTCAATGAAGGGACGAAGGTTTCGGGGACAATAATGTGGCAATTGTTGATGGTTTGTGACCCATAAAATGTGGAGGTGACTGTTCTGGCTTTGGTATGTAATTATGCAAAACACTTTCCATAAAGACTTGCCATTCGATCTAATGGCAGTTCCTCTGGTCTATTTCAAAAAAGGGAGGGCCCATGTACCGGAGAGAAGAAAGTAACATTTGTTTTAACACAGGTTTTAGGGGTGTGTGTGGTGTGGGGGGAGATAAATACAAACACGTCCTATCTCTGCCCAAAGTATTTTTCCAGTCAAATTAAAATAATTACGAGGGGGTTTAATAAGTTAATCATAGCAACACGGCATCCAAACACGTAGAGGGGGTGTCAGCCCACCTTCTCTGGACCAGGGACTGCTTCATATTGGAGATTCGTCCCCAGTTTTGTCTCTGTCTCAACTTATTCAACAGGGCGACCTGTTGGGCTCTAAAACTCCTGTCAGAGGCTGAAACCAGGACAAGGGCCTCCAATGTCTCCACCCCAGTGCCTTGTAGGTGGAATATTTATTTGGCAGAGGGCATTTAAATACAGCAGTTCTATCTTAGGAAATATGCCCATCTCCTCCCCCTCAGTACCCATTGCAGCAGGGCAAGAATGAATGAATGTCCAGGGCAGGAGTCACTGATTTGGAAAGAAAATTTAAACTCGGTACACTCAGGGATGCACCAGCCCCAAACTGGGCATATTTGAAACATGGAACGTTTCTCCCACCGCCCCCTCCCATGCCCCCTGTACTTTCTGAGATTTTGTTTTGTTTTAAATAAAAATAAAAGGAAACTAAAAGGCCAGGAGGAAAATAAATTGAAATCAAACGTAGGGTCATCATTGGTCTACAGCCAGCACTGACTGCTGATTTAAAAAAAAGGAGAGAGAGAGAGAGAGAGAGAGAGAGAGAGAGAGAGAGAGAGAGAGAATCTAAACCCCCAGCTTGTTGGAGAAGTGTCCCATGTCCCAGGGCTAGATGTCAGACAGTGAGTCCTGGATGACTGAAGCACTGTGATGTTGTATGAGCACTTGCAGACACTGGAGATAGATTTTTTTTTCCAAGGGGAAAATGATGATTAAAAAAAAAAAAGAAAATCATCTAAATATCAAAGTGACACATGGGGAGACCTGGAAAAATATTTAAGCTAATGAAAAGCAAATAAAGAAACTGGCACTTAGGCTGAGAAATTAAATATTATGTTTAAGATGGTGCTTTTGCACGGGCTTGGAGATTTCCGATTCATGTTCACATAATAAACACTCAGGTTTGTCATCTGGAGGTGCAAATCTGAAAGATATTCCAACAAATGAAGTGCTGGCAGCCGGAGGAATAAAGAGATCGGTGCCTGTCAGGGGTCAGGCAGCTTGAGATTGCTTCTAGAGATCTTTTGAAAATTTCACAGGATTGAAGGCTTAGGGGCTTCACTGCGCTCGCATTTCAAACTCAGATCAGTGGGATCACAGTAAAAAATAGAGGTCTGGAAAATTTTGATGCAAAGATGGTCATGGCTGTAGGGCTTCTCTCCCTCGGTTTTCTCTGTCTGTCTGTCTGTCTGTCTGTCTGTCTGTCTGTCTCTCCCACTCTCCCCCCCCCTGTGTCTGTTTGTTTGTCTGTCTGTCTGTCTCTCTCCAGATATTCTGACATGACTGTGATCCTGTGGATGACAAAGTCATAATAAAAGAGAGAGAGAGAGAACTACATCCTAGTTCTAAAACTTCCATTTAGTCAACAAGAATTGGGGGTCTTATTTCCAATAAAAGAAACAACAAACAAAAACAACCAAAGCAAACAACAACAAAACCACCCTGAAGGGTTCATTTCTAGCAAGCATAGTACGTTCAAAAGAGTTTTAGATTTCATAATTAATGACTGACTACTACATGCTTAGATTTTTGCTTCTCATTTCACCTCAATGGGGTAATACTTCATTTAGTTCATACTGTAACATCAACATCCACTTTGATATTAGACAACTTGTCAATATTGTCAACTCTATACATATCAGCATCTACAGGCATTATTGCATAAATATACACTTAAACACAGCCACAACCCCCCCCCATCCTTAAAAGATTGACCCAGCTGTCTCCTTTTAAAAATAAAAAATAAAAAATCGGGAGTAAATGCTCACTCGAATTTTGCTCCCTCTCCCCAAGATATCAGCACTTCCTGGATCAAATAAATCAATTATCCCAATGATTGGCCCATCAGGGGTAAAACAATATGAGAATCCCGATGACTTATATGTGACTAGAACACTCTAAGAAACTCTGTAAGGGGAAGCAAGGGGCTGGTATGCAGCCAGGGGAGCATCCAGACACCACCCTGGGAACAACAACAACATCTGCAAAGAAGCAAAAATGAGAACCAGAAAAATAATTATTATATATGATTGGGCATACTTTAGGAACAGAAAAGGGAATTGATTGAACATTGCTTTGGCTGTTTTAACTTTGTTGGAAACAGGTTTTTGTTTTGTTTTGTTTTGTTTTGTTTTTTAAAATTTGTGAATTAGAATAGAATCTTCCTGAGCCCCAAACCATGACCAGAGAAGGGAGATTTCAGTGTGTGCCCCTGCAGTGCACACATTCCCTGTTGAGAATTGTGGAAGAGAAGATGTGGAGAGGGAGGAGAAGGGGGAGGTCTCCTGCTTTTTGAACAAAATAATGTACGGAGGTGGACAGAAAAAGAAACGTACAGATATTGCCCTGATAGGTTACCTAAATTCAAATCTTTGAAGATTTGAATCTTGTCCCCGGTCAAGGGAGACACTCCAGAGTTGGAGTGTAGAGGCTAAACTTACAGGCTGCCTGACAGGTCCCATGTGCAAAGCAGAAGAAAATTTGGCCCCGGTTGCAATCCAATCCAGAGACCACCAAAGGCCCTCAAGTTGCATATCCGAGCCAGGGAACTTGGCATTCTGGAAGTTTAGAAGACTGGTCGGATATCTGGGAGCAGCTGCTACTCTCAGGTGGTCAAATCCACACTAGAGGGATAAAAAGAAACTCCAAGCACACTGTAAAACACTTGAGCAGAGATGCAAATGGGGGGGTGTGTAGGGTGTTGGGGGGGGCAGCTACCTATAAGGCTCCCAGGCTCCTGGTCTCAAAGAAGGGTGGTACTCAATTGGGCTTTGAAAGAAAGATTTTGCGCCCTGAATTTGCAGGGGTTTCACCTGGAGTTCTGGATGGGCTCTTCTGTTAGAAAATGGGCAGGAAGCAGAAAATGTAAGGGAATGAGTTGGAAAGCGGTTCCTGCCCTGCCCTGGACAGCGAAGGTAGAGAAGGAACCGAGTCCCTAGTGGGGATCCGGGTAGAGTAGGGCAGCCACGGAATTCCTCCGAAACAGGCCAGAGAGATTCCACACAGAATGAGGTCTTGGGCATAAGTCCTGCAGTGTTTAGAGCTGGCCTGACTCTCTTTAACAACAACAGCAACAACAACAACAACAACAACAAAAACACTTCAGTGTATCGATCTGGTAGGCAACCCACTTTGTTCATAAAACGGGAGTGTTCTCATCCTGGGTGGAAATGAGACCCACACGACCCAGGCTTTGCCAAGGACTGGCGCGGGATGTCCCTTAACCAAGCTCTCCAGGGGCAAGAACCCTGGAGGGCAGCAAACCCAGATCACAGGCAACCAGAGACTTCTGATGATAGTTAACATTTTTTTTAACCACCGCCAGCTTAGGATAACCTTTCTCCACTGTTCCACTCTCTCTTTTAAAAATAAAATAAAATAAAACACACACCCACACACACACCCAAGAACTTAGAAAAGGATCGTATACAGGAATTAAGAGGCTTCTCTGATCTTGGATTGAAACGCTGCACCTACATTTTAAAACAAACAAAGCCGAAAGCAGCCCAAACGCTTCTGGGTGTTGCGCGGACCTGGGTTCCCTTGTTGCCTTTGGGGCAGAACGAAGGCGGGGCACATTAGGAATTCAAACTCTCAGGCTTGGCCTTGGCTTTGCTCTGCCCTGTGGCTCCAGAATCAAGGGACCCTGAGCACAGACTGCTCACTCTCTCAATAAGCTGGCTGCCAGAGAAGGGCGCAGCCCACAGCAGGACGGAGCTGGCTCAAGTGGAGAAATCAGTAAGGGGCACCTGAGGCTAGGCAGCCGCTGCGTGGCCTCACCGTAAAGGGTGCCCTCCCGAAAGGCAAACACGGAAAGCCTTGGCGGGCAGTCGCCGCGAGTTGGGTGAGAAGAGACTATCTCCAAACCATTTGAAGCCCCATCACACCTCTCACTGGAAAGCTCCTGCCACCTCAGGCCCCGTATTGTCCGTCTGAGTTAGGGACACATGCTAGGACCTCTGAGTGATATCTGGGTGTTCCAGGAATGTTTTGTTTATTTTTTTTAAGTAAGAAGAACCCCAAAACTCCAAAACTCCAAAACTCCTGGCAATGTTTTTCTCCTTCCTTCCTTCCTCCCTCCCTTCCTTACTTCCTCCCTTCCTTCCTTCCTCTCTCTCTCTCTCTCTCTCTCTTCTTCTTCTTCTTCTTCTTCTTCTTCTTCTTCTTCTTCTTCTTCTTCTTCTTTCTCTCTTTCTGGTGGATGGGCGGTATGATTCGTAGTAAATAAAATCCCTTTTCAAGCTATCTTCACTTCAACTTCAAAGGGAGGAACAATAATTTTATCTTTTACTTAAAAGCATGCTGTGGCTGACTGGAGCGCGTCTCTTCCTCCTCCAGCTCCTCTCTCCCTGCTTCATTTCTGTTCATACTCATTTCCTGAGGAGAGGCATGAACCTTGACTTTCCCAAGAGTCCACGATGTCTGTGAGCTACAGAGAACCTAGACCTAAAACCTCAGCAAGAGCGAACTGGGTCCTTCCTCAGGGGCCTACAGACCATCCTGGCTGGGGCTCATTGGGCACTATTTTCCAAAGATAGGAAACTCTACCATTAATTGCACCAATTGGCAGGTGAGTGAGTTCAGGGTGGCTTCAGGGATCACCCCAAATGACCTCACTGTCGGCCCCAGACTACTGACATCTTCCACTCGCAGCCAAGGAAGAAAATAGATGAAACTTTAGGAGATCTTTCTGATTCCATGTCCAGCTTTTAGGGCTTCCTGCTAACTTTTTGTTTGTTTGTTTTTGGTCCAGATCTATCTAGACCAAAATTAAAGCGCTTTGGAGTTAATCCTAAGGGTGTGGGGTTAAAAAAAAAAAGTGACTTGTGTCTAGCCGGATTCAGTCGCAGTTAGTTACTGACTTCCCAGCTGTGCGGACCGTGCGCGCCATTTACTGTAATTGAATTGCTGTTATAACACCTTTCAGGGGACAGTAATGCCTTTAAAAAAAAAAAAAAAGTTGTGTTTGCGGCCCGAGGCTGCCTGTGCCCCTGATGGAGTAGCAGACCACACTCCAGGCAGGGCTGCCTCACAGGACGGAGCACCGCTTGGCAGACCCTGCGGGAAAGCCCAGAAGAATTCGTGCTGAGCCACAAATGCCTTTGTTCTTTCTAATACTCGAGGAACTCCTGGGAAGGTAGATGTCCCTCTCTGAACTGGGATCCGAAGCTGAACTACAGAAGTAGCCGACGTGAGACATAGCAAGGCAGACAGTGAGGGGGGAAATCTATTTTGGTAGGAGTTGCACATAGCCTAGATGTTTGCTTTTATGTCTCTGTTTAATTTGAACTCCAGAGCTATTTGCTGCCGCAGGAGTTGGAGAGCATCGCACCCACTTTCTGATAAAGTTGGCTGTCAATTGGTTAGGGGCTAGAGATAGCTACCCCCCACCTCCGAAGCGCTGAATTATACAGGGCCCTCTATTAGACCACCTCTCTTGCTGAATCCACCTCCCAAACTTCACTTCCTTCCTGTTTTGCCAGAGAGTGACTACCCTCGTTCTCAACTTCCATACACACCCACCCCACGCAGTCCTTACTCAACTTTCACCCTCTTTTTCAAACCTGCCCTCACTTCTGCAGTCTGTCCTCCGATGGGAAGGACAAACTCTTTTCTTTGCCACCTCTCACTCTTCGCGACGCCCCACCCCCCGCCTCCCCCTCCCCCGCCCGCCCCTCACAGTGTAGCATTTTCTGGGTACAAAGCACACCTTGGAGTTTTCCCTCTATCAGGACAGCTAGGATCCTTCCGGCCTTCAGTGTAGCCTTTGGCTCACTGACCTCATAGCTTCGGGTACAAAGGTAAGTAGGATTCGGTTTGTCCACCGTACAGCCGTAGGGTTGTCATGGCCGGTTTTGGTAGACTCTATGGAAAAAGCAGAAAGAGAACCCTGGGAGGCTTCCTGAGAAGGTGGGTGGGAACAACTAAAGAAGCTGGGAGGTACAAACTGGCTTAATCATTTTCAGTCTTAACCCTACACAAACCTTTCCAGCCCACAATGGACCTCGGTACCTGATTATATGTGGGGCAACGGCCACTGACTTGGAAGGACTCAGGGGTCAAGGTTGGGGAGGAGAATGAGAACCATGGCAGGTTTTGGTCTCTTCCACAGGAAGAGAGTGGGTCTTCCAGTGAGTGGGTCTCCATTTAACCTCTCTGCTGGGAACCCTTCAGTTGTCCTTTCCAGAGACTACAGGTCCACTGCTCTTGAAAGCATCCTATAAAATGAGTGTGTACCTCTTAGTCCCGAGAGAGTGAATGTGCTACACAATCACACCCCCAACTCTACCCCACCACCAAGTGGCACACGTTCACCTTTCCTTGAAGCAGAATTCTGATTTTTTCACGTGTATCCTGGAGGTGGAGCGGGTTTGTGAGGTGTCACCACCACATCAGACTTCAGAGGAAGAGAAATGGTTGAGGTGGAGGTGGAAATGGCTGGAGTGCTGGGCTCCGGCTCTGAGCTGCCCTGGGAGCTGTGGTCAGGATGAATTGTGGTAAGAAACCACCAGGAAACAAACAGGTCCCACCTTTAGCAGGGAGTCCAAGAATATTTGATTTGCACTTCTTCAGCATCCTCAAGACCTCGCAGGTCTGTGCCTGGCTTTCTAGGTTCCCTTGAAAGTGCAGGGAGGTATTCAAGGGAGAATGGGGCTCCAGAGCACCTTAAGGTCCAGAGAAAATCCTCTTGTGTGGGCTCAGTAGTTAGGCAGCTCTAAGACACTCTGAGAAAGGAACAGCAACCAAGCAAGGGAACTCTTGTCACCTGCTCTGGCTTCACTGCACTGCTCTATTCCAGCCCCTGCCACCTGTCCTGATAGAACCCATATTCTTTCAGTCTCACCATGCCCACCTCTAGACTTGGCTGCAGCCATTTCCCCTGCACTATTCACAGTTTAACCTTCATGATAAAAACCATTGCCCCAAACTGCCAAGACTCTTTTGAAAAGAAAACAAAAAGGAGAAGAGCCAAATGGAGCCCTGTGCTGCTAAGCCCCTTCCTTACCCACCACCACCCCCTTTTTTCTTTTCTTCTCCTTCCCTTTCTCCACCCACTACCTCTTTTCTTTTTGTGTGTGTGAGATAGGGTCTCAAGTAGCCTGGGCTGGCTTCAAACTTATAACTGATGCTAACCTTGAACTTCTGATCCCATTTGCCTCCATTTCTTGAGTGTTGGGAGTATAAGTATGTACCATCAGGACTGACTGTACATGGTGCGTTAGAGTGGAGGGATATCAGATGCAAGGCTTGCTTGTGTAGAATTGGAAGCTTCTATTCTCATCAAATTTAGATAGGATCAATTCAGTTCTTTGTGTCCTGGATACTGTTTTGTGAGATTAAGGCAGAGAAATGAACACTCTGTTGCGCTGCACCAACATCCCCCAATGATTTTCCTCCATCCCCAGTACTAGGAATTGAACTCAGGGCTTCATGCATGCAAAACAAGCACTCCACAGCAAGGTGCATCTTCAGCCTATACGTGCTATTAACTCACAGCCTTACGACACCCACAAGTTGTTCTCTCTCTCTCTCTCTCTCTCTCTCTCTCTCTCTCTCTCTCTCTCTCTCTCATTGTTAGGAAAACTTGTATAGAGAAGTATATAACTCGATATCAAGTTGAACCAGCTAGGGGTAATCGTCTCACTAGGAACAGAGTAATACATTTTTTTTTTTTCGAGACAGGGTTTCTCTGTTTAGTCCTGGCTGTCCTGGAACTCACTTTGTAGACCAGGCTGGCCTAGAACTCAGAAATCCATCTGCCTGCCTCTGCCTCCCGAGTGCTGGGATTAAAGGCGTGCGCCACCATGCCCGGCAGAACAGAGTAATACTTATCAAGAAATCTGTGCTAGGCTGCAGGGAGCCTAGAAAGTCAAGGCTGAGAACCTTGGCTGCTCATTTGTAAAGCAGTACACAAACGGGTGAGTATTGTTCTCAGGGCTGGGCCACTGTGACCACACTTTTTTTTTCATATTTTAGAGATGAACTAGTAGTTGTGGTGTTTTGTTTTTGTTTTTGTTTTTTGAGACAGGGTTTCTCTGTATAGCCCCGGCTGTCCTGGAACTCACTTTGTAGACCAGGCTGGCCTTGAACTCAGAAATCCATCTGCCTGCCTCTGCCTCCCGAGTGTTGGGATTAAAGGCATGCGCCACCACGCCTGGCTGGTGAATTTTTTTTTTCTCCAAGAAGTCTAGGATACCCATTTCTTTGTGAGAGCATATTAGATGAGCCTTACATTTGTAGAAGAATGGGAAAGAAAGAAGAAAATCTGTGAAATGGGCACTATGCAGTACTTGAGAAAGGATTCTTTGGGAAGAAGATGTATACCTGAATGCCAATAAATAAATAAATAAATAAATAAATAAATAAATAAATAAATAAAATGCTAGGCAGTCAATACCTTGTCCACTGGAGAGTCAACCTCAAGCTAATTCTACATTCTGAGGTGCCCAGCAAAATTTCAAACCTTGGCTCACCAATTTGGGATAACTCCAGCCTCCTCCAATTGACTTGCGTGGTACTAGAAGCAAACTGAATGGACATGTTCAACTAAACATAAGGGACAGCCTGGACAAAGAATAGCAGTGATTCAGAGTCAATCTTGTTTCCTGTACAACAGCAGTACAACACATCCTTGAAGCTTTTACTTATAAAGCTATCATGAAAGAAAACCCAGTGTATCGAGTTATTGATTTATTGATTCAACATAGCAAAATGAGATAGTATTCAAAAGCTCAAGTCATAGGAAGAACTCACCCCTGCTTGTTTTATTGTTTATCCACTGAAGTCAAGATCAGGACATCTCAGGAAAATATTAAAAGTCAAGATGAAATTTGTACTTCAAGGCTACCATGAATTTGAACGTCTGGAGGGTGTGGGTCTGTCACTGGGGCAGAGGGTAAGAGTCTAGTAGCAGAGACAGACAGATTACTCTTTTTCAGGAAAACACACTCACTTACATTTATATACTTATTGGCTGGGTAAGAGATGTCCATCATGACGCAGTAAGGAGAGGCAAGGAAGCATAGCATTCTAATATACTTTTATAGCGAATGCCAAGAACTTTAGAAACTTGGAAGAGGAGTTCTTTCTGACACAGACAACTACTTGGAGAAAAGTTACGTGGTGGAGGTGGCTTTCACTTGGGACTCGTGGGTGGTAGGGACAGACCAAAGACAAGCATGTCAGACTGAAAATTATGAGAATCCTGCTGCTGGGATGCTGTACAGAGCACAGTAAGGGATCAGCTGGACTTTACTTCCTCTTGGAAAAGGAGAAATGGCCAAAATCATCATTCCTTAGATCACTGGATTCTGTGTAAAGAAATTACAAAATTCTACACCCTTTTGAATCATGTGTCTTCCCTCCGTCATTTCTTAGGGGGTGAGAGTTAAAAAATGGTAACCTAGAATTGGAAGTTTCTATTTTCATCAAATTTAGATAGGATCAATTCAGTTCTCTGTGTCCTGGATACTGATATGTGAGATTAAGGCAGAGGGAAGAGCACATCAAACTAGAAACAATGTAGAAGCCACAGAGGAGGTTAGTACAGGAGAAACAGTGTCCCAAAACCATTCTGCCAGAATGTATTATTAACTTTGTACAAGTGCCCCCCTCAAAAAGAAGTGTTGCTACCTTTGGCTTCCTCTTCAGAGTTTGTGCCTCCACCAGAACAAATGAAACACAATGTTCTGGTTAGTTCTTTGTGGGTCTCTCCCTCAGAGCTTCGAGCTCCTTGGAGGCTGGGGGGCGGGGCTGGCTGATTTCACTTATAGCCTCAGCTCCTGGCATTGTGCCAGGCTCATAATTAAAGCTCAGTACACTATGAATGAGTGAATGAATGAATGAATGAATGATAGGAATGGAAGAGTATAGGTTTTTAATTTGTGTAATGAGGGTGGGAGCATCTGAATATCTTTGTACATCTGTCATTTGGGATTTGTAATCACAATTGCATGCAATGGTCATTTTCAGCTGGTTATTACTTATGGTGGGGCCAGTGTGATGGAATGGAAGAGTCTGAGTAGAGACACTGAATGATACACTTGACCTCACCTTGGACACTCACTTTCAAGAAACCCAAGAGTAAAAAAAACACCGTTCAAGAAGCTTGAAATCAATGCCTTCTGATCTGTGGCTGGAGTCAGAACTTAGCTTGATGTTAGAGCTCAACCATGGTTTTCACACTGTTATCTCTACAACTCAGAGCCATGGTAAAACCTCACTGGACTACAACCTGATCTTGTATATATCTATCTCTTTACATATAGCTTTGGCAGCTGTGAAGATACTTGCTTAGTTGAGATAAAGAGTGAGTAGAAGAAGACTCCCCCCTCCCCCCACATAGCTTCCTTATGACTTTGAATGGCCTAGAAAATGGCAAAAACCTAGATTCTTAAGAGCTAATGTCTTATGGCCAGTGTCATGGGCAGAGGGCAAGATTCATGCAGGGGAAGATCCATGTACTGAAGATGCTTTAATGCATTTTATTTTATAACTCTGCCCCGTGTTAACATTTTCCAACACAGGCATCAATTAGAGCTCAGAAACAGGCATGGAGAAAAGCATTAAATTAAATCAAAACATGATCAGTTTCCTCTGAATTCTACCTTATGTTTAGTTACTCTACTGGCTGGCTGGCTTGGAGTAATTTCAAATTCCCACTGGCTTAGTGGCAAGAGATCTTCTTATTCTTTTGTGGAAATACTCCTCCTTTAAAAATTCCTCACACCACCCCATCTCTCAAGTGAATTGTATTTTAAGAACTAAAATTGCAAAGGGCTTCAGGAGTGAAGCAGAATACATTCTTTTTGGACAGTGTGCCTTCTGGTGTTTACAGCTTTAGGGAACAGTTGAAATTTTCAATAAAGAAGTTTCTGGCTTTTGTTTGCTTTGAGTTGAAAAGGCTGTGTAGCCTTAAAAACCATCACCCAGATACTTGCCTGCTTCTTGATATCTGGACGATTGAGGAAATGTATGAATATCTAGCCACTCACACACTTCACTCAAAGAAGGCCAAACTGTGAGACTTAGGAGCTCTCACAGGACAGAATCAAACTTTGGCTGTCAACACTACACTACAGTTCTATGTAGCCTATTCTAAGAGAGTCGGGCAGAAGTAGATGACACAGATATATATCCAGCAGCTCATGTTTCCCCAACTCTCTTGTCCATACAGGCTATGCAGCATGGACTGACTTCACTTTTATGGTTCTGGTATGAACTTCCTGTGGTTCTATCTCAAGTACCCTCCAAAGTATTCCAAAATAATACATCCTATTGCAGTAGTAGAACCTTTAAGAGAATAGATTTAGTGGAAAGCTGTAAGTCACTGGGGTTACCCCAAAGGGGGATGCTGGCCTCAGTCCCCATTCTGGTTATTTTCCTTCCTGGACTTGGGATATGTTCTGCCAATAGGCTCCCTCCATGGGACAGCCCCTTACTAAGGGCTCCAAAGCAATAGGGATCACTGATAGACTAGAAACTTCAAAATTGTGGACCCAGTTAACCTTTTTGCTTTTAGATTGATTATTTCAGGTATCTGTTATGTTCATACAAAGCTGGCACAAAGCCAGTAGAGGGTTTTTTCTCCTACCAACTTGGCGAAATCTGCTCTCACAGAAATGCCTACTACAAGGAATCCTAATGATTATTTCAACAAATTTGTCAGTTTGGTATTATCAATGCAAAGAGTCCTACTAGACAACAGGAAAGGAAAATGTATGACTTTGTTATTTAATAATTATAAATAATATCCTTTGACCCTTGATTATATTTTCTGGATGCAAATAAACCGGGAGGGAAATTTAAAAAAATGCATTAATCATTGAGTATAAACTATAAATATCTAAATGTTCGAGATTTCCTGTATAAATAATGGAGCCAAGTTCCTACTTTGCAAGCATAGGTTTGACCTTGTACACATACATCCAATCTGTTTTTCATCTAAAGACAAAACAACGAAATAGCTGGTACTAATTCTATCTCTTGCAGAGAAAGGGAAAGCTGAGTGCAAATAGTTAATATTTACCTGTCAGAAAGCAAGCATTTCAGGGCACTGAGCTATTATCTTGGTATAAATCTGAAATTGAAAAAAAAAAAAACAGAAATAGAGTGAGTTATAGAGAGAAGATTTTCTTGTATTTACTCTGTCTGGCTAAGATGAAGTGCATCTCTGAACTCGACTATGTAGAAAAGGGTTATGTCCGAAGGGACAATTGTTTTTTTTTTAAATGACACTATCAATTTATAAATTCTAAAGTTAAAAAAAATGATTTTCATTTAAAACCTAAGATGCCAGGCGATTTCCTTATGTGACTAGTATGGCTGTTTTAATCAGGCTTTACTTGTGCAAGACTGCGTCTTTAATAATCTTCCTTAGTAGTCAATGAAAAAAAAAATTCTTCCTATGTTGCCAATTTAGTGAGCATAAATTACTGCGAACCTTATATGGAATAGATTATGTTCTTAAGCCTTCTCAGATGTGTAGCCAGTAGAGGTTTTAAAGGGGGGGAAAAAAAAACACCAAAACCCTGAAATGCAGAATTTAGCTGGAAGGGGTCTTGGTGGCATTTGGAGTCCTCTCTGGATATGTTTCCTCTCCACCCCCATGAGGGGATTACAGGGCTGCATTCCAACCCCAAGCTTTCTTAGCCACATGCAGCTCTTCAGAAACCTGCATGTGGTTTCCTTCTTAGATTGAAATAGAGTAAGGAGGACTATGACAATGGTGGCGTGGCAGTGGCAGTGTGGTGGGACCAATGAAGAGGAGGTACCGACTCCCAAGAAACCGTGACCTGACCCCTCTGCCACGGCTGAGAACCATGAGCCACCGCCCCTTTTTGTAAAGCCATTGTAGGTGCAATTCTCGGGTTTGTCTGGACACGAGGGGAGTTTAAGTGATGTGCAGCGTTCCACATTGCTGAAGGTGAAGTGGTACTTCGGCTGTTGAACTTGATTTCAATTT
This sequence comes from Mus minutoides, assembly GCA_902729485.2. Taxonomy (NCBI): domain Eukaryota; kingdom Metazoa; phylum Chordata; class Mammalia; order Rodentia; family Muridae; genus Mus; species Mus minutoides. Next base: position 4,333,017 of record LR749496.1, read on the forward strand.
GGAGATGAGATGCTGCATCCTCTAAAGTGACAGATGGAATTTCTGCTTCAGAATTCATTACAGCAGGTGAAGGACCATGGTGAAATTTGAGTCTACTAGACAGTTCCGCAGGTCAAAATATAGTTAGACCACTAAAAGTTAAATAAATTGGGGAGTTAAAATTCACTGGAAAGTGTATTTTTAATGGAGGTCTCCAGGTTCTCCAGTGATCTTAGGTTTCTCTGGGCTGCTGTGATGGATCAGAGGGTAAAGTATTTACCATCAAGCTTGGGAAGCTCGACAAGTTGAGTTGAACCTTGGAACCACATAGTGGAAGGAGAGAAACGATTTGTATTAATTGTCCCCTGATTTTACTTGGATACAGTGGCATGCACATACTGTCTCCCATAGGAAAACAAAATGTGAGATGAAGATTCTGTGACATTTTAATTTTCCTTAATATCTTTGAGCCACTGATGTACCCATCCCTACTAGGATTCTGCATCTGTGCTGACATGTGAATAGAAAAGAGCAGCTGCCTTGGAACGATCATCAGTATCTTCCTATGAGGCACTGAGTCTTTCTGGGTTCTTCTAGAAGGGCTGCAAGAAATCAGATTTGTCATTGGTCTATGTCTAACTTATTCTCATCCTATTTAATTATATATATATATATATATATATATATATATATATATATATATATATATATCCTATTGACAAAATAAACCAAGTTTCAAAACAATACATGCTGATTAACATTAGCAAAAATATGGAATATGAATGAAGAATATGTTAACATTTTGTGTCTTTCTATTCACTCCCCCTTGTCATTTTAAAGTTGTTTCCACTGATTTTCTGATAGTCCACCCCTGAAGAAGTGTTATCTAATTTCTGGAAGTGGTATTGCATGACTCCAGAGACGAGGTGGTAAAAATTTAGCTGTGGCATCTAGCTAGAACTCCCTCTCTGTGTCTCTGTCTCTTTCTCTGTTCTCTCTCTCTCTCTCTCTCTCTCTCTCTCTCCCTCTCTCTCATCACTGGCTTGGGGACGCCTTAAAGAAAGACTTAAGTAGAAAGCAACTTGAGCATCATCTGTGGCTAGTAAGGAACCGATGGCCCACCAACTGAGAGAGTGAACTTTAAAGCAGATTCTACATCTTCATTAAGTTTTAAAATCGTGCCAACTCTACACAACAGCTTGCTGACAGCCTCATGAGAGACTTTCAAAAGAGACCACTCAGGAACATTGACTTTACATTTTTGACCTTTAAAAAATTATGGGGGAATAAAATGCCCGTTGTTTGAACTTAACTACATTTTTGGTTAATTTGTGGCAGGAACAGATAACTAGTAAACCCCTAGGAAGGAACTAATATGGTACCTGGCATCGATTACAAAAGGCACTTACTAAACATTTGTTGACATATGAATTAAGATGCACAAGTGCAGGGTTCGAGTTAGATCCTTCCAAATTTTCTCTGTTTTGATAGCCTCTTTTAACGTGGCTTCACAAAAGAGTTTCCTAGGGCAGGATGTCTTTGATTATTAAAAGTTAAGTCAGTCGACACATATTTATTGTTGCCTCTATTTGTCAGTCTCTTCAGCTATGAAATACTTTTGAGTCTAATTGAGCATCTGCTATGCTTTTGTGATGGGATATTTATGAGTCTCTCGCTTTAAGCCTCTCTGCCGACAAAGGTTAAAATCCAGATGTTGTGTTCAGTAAATATACTGACCAAGAAAAGTGAAGGGAATGTTACTTTTTTTTTTTTTTTTTTTTTTTTTTTTTTGGTTTTTTCGAGACAGAGTTTCTCTGTATAGTCCTGGCTGTCCTGGAACTCACTTTGTAGACCAGGCTGGCCTCGAACTCAGAAATCCGCCTGCCTCTGCCTCCCGAGTGCTGGGATTAAAGGCGTGCGCCACCACGCCCGGCGGAATGTTACTTTTAATAGCTGACATGCTCAAGATATTCCCAGGAATGAAATCTTAAGATATCCATGGCTTATCACAGCACATGATTGTTCTCAGGCACAACACCTATCAACTTTGTGTCTGCAGAGTGATTCCGATCCACATACCCCTAGGGGCTGAGGGAAAGGAGGCTCAGCCTTCAGTGAATAGATCATTTCATTTTAGCAATGTCTTCTAGCTCCTAGCATGCCCTGTTGAGTCGGACTGCTGTCTGGTCAATCATAAACTTAAATGGCCTGAGAAAGAGGGTCAGTTGTCTGTCCAGAAAGGGAGGAGAACTACATGTTTATGAGCATCAGAGAGAAACACTATGTTCCACATCACATGACGTCATCAGCATTGGGTAGATAAGAAAACTGGGACCTAAAATAAACTGGAATACAGGGTAGGAAATAAATTGAGGCAGAGCCAGGTGTAGAATCTGGGTCTCCTGCTATAAAGTATTACTTCATTGTTTGACAGGCATTAGCGTGTTTCTTCATGGGAGCTGTAGCACAGAAATGTTGCAAAGCTATACAATACATGGGGCAAGGCATTAAGCATAAATAAAAGAATCACAACCTCACTGTGACTTCTAGGTCATATCCCCCAGTGCCATGAAGAGAGAAGTTTCTCACATACAAGTGAATGTGAATGTTTGATATTACTGCTAATGGGTAGTCACAGTAACAATATCTTGCAGATACCTAGAGCCTCTTATTTCTCAAGGCACTTCCAAATGTCTTTCCTGAGCTCTATGCATGATTTATATGAGTGACTCAGAATTAGTGTCATTATCTTAATTTTACAGATACGTAGGGGAATGACGTGGCATGCCAAACTTGCAAAGCCAGTTAAGTATGACACTAGAACCAGAACCCAAGGCTTAGGTTTTTAAAACCAATGGTAGAGCACAAGTTAGTCATGTTCTTCTTTTTTTGGAGACCATAGATTCCCATGCGAGAGGAGTGATTAGCACTTTTCTGAGTGTAGAGGTGAGTATGACTATCTGGCTCCTTTTTGTTGCTGATGTTCATTTGAGTTGAGGCATCTCACTATGCGGCATAGGCTACACACTAGACTGGCTGGCCAGCAAGCTCTCAGCATCTTCCTATCTCTGACCCACAGCTTGATGCCCAGCACAGTTCGTACATGGGTGGCAACTTAAAGTGAGTAAGTACCCCATGCTTATGTAGCAAGCACTGTACCCATCTCCCCAGCCTCTTTATATTTCAACATTGGTAAGAATATAATCCTTGTTAATATCTCGAAGGTGCTAATTGAGGCTCAACTCATCTCTTCAGTGTTTTGATTCTCTTTGCAATGCAGTAAACGTTTTGATCTCCTTTGTTCATGAGATATAGCTAAAGATTGTGCCAAAAACTAGTCATTGGAAAAGTTTCTGGCGTAGTCTGTGCGCTCTATGGTGACTTCGGTTACTACTTTTCAACATTTTGGAATGACCAAGTGGAGATGGAAAAGATTTTACTATTTCTGTTTCCTGAATCCAGGGAGCCACTGAGGTCCCAACAGATGATGCACGCACTCTATGGAACTTTGCTATATCTGGAAAACCTCCTTAAATGAGCAAGACTAATGTCAGTTGCAAGAGATGGAACTTCAGTAGGGACTTGTATAATAAAAAGAACATGTTGGTTATGTGGTATAAAGGACTAGGGGAAGAGCCAAATTGGCTGATGATGATACTAGGAAACTCTTCCTCCTCACCTGGTCCTGCTGAGCCGACTTATTGCCAAGTAGATTCTCTTCACCTGTCAGTGGAGATATCTACCAGCATCTGAAACATTCTGCCTTCTTTTTTAAAGATCTTTCTCAATAGTTGCCTCAGACAGTCACCTTTTGCATCTGCAGAACTTGATTGCATTATATACCCAGACTTGAAAAACAAACACACGAAAACAAACAACACTTGTTTTGACTGATTTAGCTTAGGTCATTTGCCAAAAGTTGGAGACTGTAGAGTCTTTTAAATTTTAAGGACTGAGAATGGAAAAAAGGCGGTGATGGGATTTAAGAGGAAATTGAGGTTATATTAACAACTAAGTTCATAAAATGCCACCAAGAGGCTGTGCTTCTAAATAAATCTTATTAGCGGATATTTATGTAGCACATTCCTATTTCCTATCTTCTTGCATTCGAGCTATCTCACTTGATTATCTTGGAGGCTTTGGAAGGGCAGATAATATTATCTTCCCATATGATAGGCTAGATGGCAGAAGAGAGATTTGGAGAAATGAGATGACTTACTCTAGGCTATCAGCAATAACGAAAGCTGGTCTCTAGATTCAGCTCTCCAGTTTCCCTCAAAGCTCATCAGTATCTTATTTAGTGTAAGGCCAGTATGGCTAACCAGAAGCTAACAGAAAAACTTTGCAATGACATGATCGAGGAAGGGCTTGAAGCCAGGCACTGTTGATTGTTAGCCAGATTTCTTAATCATCTAATCTCAAATTACTACTCTACACTGTTGGGCATGCCATAGCTTGTAAGAGTCTACCATGGTTAAATGAAATAGTACCGGGCTAGTCCTCCTCAGTGGCTCTGAATACTGTCCTTGCTTTACATAGGCCAGTCATTGTTATTCTTACCATCATGTATCTGGAAATGCAGACCCAACTTATACTGCCAAAGGGAAATGAGGAGCCAACTCACTGGATTGTACTACGTCTCTGTTTCTGCTAATCGCATCTTCCAAGCAAGGGTTCCATGGGAGGATAGACTGCCTCACAGGGCTGCTTACCTCAACACTTTCCCTTCTAATTGTGTTTTACTACATTCTGACCATCTACCTCAAATCCAAGTACGTACTACATGCACTCTCCTGATTAGAGGCTCGAGACTATTTTGCTCATTCTACAAGACAAATAGAAACTCTGCAGCTTGATTAATTAAATTTAAACATGTATAAAAGCCTAGATGAGTTTATTGGAATCTGTCTTTACATACTAAACAATCTCTATGCAAATTATTTTTCTTGCTTTTGCCTTGCTTTGAGCTTTTCCTAACTCATACTACAATTTAGATTTTCTCAGTTTTTTTTATTTCATGAGAGATAGAGACCAGTTATTTCCATACACCTCTAATTTGGGTGTTTTTGCTATGCTGGCTTTGAATGTAATGGTCAAGTCATCAGCTACATTGGATCAGACTCTGGTCAGCAAGAGGCCTTGCAGAGTAAATCATGTGAAGAGGAAATGCATGTTCCTAAGAGGCAAAGTCTGTCCTGGTGACCCGTTGTTTCTTTCATCTATGCAGGACCACTGAACATCTTGGAAACAGAGCTCAGTGCAAGAACAGGCCAGCTTCTATACAAGGCAGCGTGCAGTCTAGTGGCAGATGCAGGAAAGACAACCGAAGATGGCAGATGAAAGTAGGGTCACTGTTAGTGAAAGCAGAGGAAGCACCTAGCCAAGATTTGGGAAGTTCTCCTTGAAGATATTGATTACTAAGCAGAGGGATGACTATGGCTACCCAGATCAGGACATGGGACAAGGGAAGAGGCAGTGACCTCAGGCCTAAAGAGGATTCTAGAATAAATGGAGGGAATGAAGTTATCTGGATCAGGGAATGGAGTGTCCAGGGGCAAAGCTGTCAGGCAGGGGATGTAAGAAGTGGTTGGAGTCAGATTGAGAGTCAAACATACAATGACAACCTCTGACTTCTATGCTCAAATCCATAAAATCTGGTCTCCCTTTACTGCCATTTCCCCTCTTGAACGACCAGGCTTTCTGGAGACTGAATACAAATAGCAAGAACCAGAACTTATTACGTGTTGGGCACAGTGACAGCTACTTTCCAGTCATTTAAACTTACAACAGCCTCATGATATCGAAGATGTGTCCCTGCTCATGTTAAAGATGAATTTGTGGATGCTAGATGAATAAAATGACTGCTGTCCTCCCCTCTCAACTCCCCAGGGAAACCAAGCTAATGGGAGGTGGACTAGAACCTAATCACCACGCTCTGGCTCCAGATTGCTCTCTCCACAAAGATCTGCAGCAGCTAGGAGTCTTGGGTGCTGGAATGCCCTCTAGAATTTTCTACACAGTACTGTGCCAAATATAAACACTGGCATAGTAGCATTAAGAGATCTGTCATTATTTCCCATCTTCCCTAGGGCCATGGAGATGGTTCAGGGAGAAAATAGCTTGCTTCGTGAGCATGGAGACTTTGGTTGGGATCTCTAGCACCCACATGAAAGTTGGGCATTGTTCTATGTGTCTGTAAACTCAGTGTCTGGGAAGTAGGATAGGGAATTTCTAACAAACCAGTCAAGCTGAAATAATGAGCTCCAAATTCAGTGACGGAACCAAAATAAAGTGGAGAAATAACCAAAGAAGGTACCTAATACTGATCTCAGGCTTGAGGACAAATTTGCCAGAACAAACCTAACAGCATGCACAATTACACCACATATTCATATCACACACACACACACACACACACACACACACACACCCCACAGGCCACACATACATGTACCACACATATCACACATACACATACTACACACAACTAAACCACATACACATATAAGTATACACATAATACACACACATCTCTCAGTATTAGTTTCCTTTTAGTGGAGATAATCTAGACAATGTTGAAATAAGGGTTATAAAACAAGAATTTATTTATTTGGGTTTTGAGACAGAGTCTTGCTTTGTAGCCCTGGCTGGTCTTGTAGTTGCTAATGTAGCACAGGCTGGCTTCAAACTTGTGGCAATCCTGCCTCACCCTCTTAAGAAATAAGATTATAGGTATGTGCTGTATGCCCAGAGAAAGATGATCTTAAGCTCCAAATTATGGGTCCACAGAGTTTCCTCTGAGGTGCTTCCAGATTTCTTTTATCTCTACTTTGATTTTTTCTTTAGTGTCTATGATAAAACTGGACATACCATTGTCCCTTCGAGTCAGTAACATGTCCTGGTTCTCAAGAGAAGATACCTATGCCTTTTCAGAACTATTATGCTTTTTAGATTCCATTCCAAGAGTATATTTTACCATGACTTATTAAGAACTTTATTGTACTGTATTATAAGAGTAAAATTTCTCTTCTCTGTATACTATATGCAATATTTTACCCCACAGGGAAACAGACTCTGCTTGCTCTCTCAGAAGTTCATGAGGAGCATGCCTAAGATACAATACAGCTTCTGACCCATCTATGATAGTGGGCATTGAAGCCCTCCAAGCTGCGTCCCTTTTTCAAAAAAGGGAAAAGAGCTAAACAGGTGAAGATGATAACAGTTTTAAAAAAAAGGACTGAATCTAGCTGGGCACTGCTGTGACTATCTTTAATCCCACCACTCTGGAGGCAGAGGCAGGTGGATGTGTGTGAGTATGGGGCCAGCCTGGTCTACAGAGCAAGTTCCAGGACAACCGGGGCTACCCAGAGAAACCCTGCCTCCAAAATCCAAACCAAATGAACTAACCAATAAAAGACTGAATCCAAACCTTGATAATTTTATGGAAAGGCTTTTTTGTTTTTTCTTTCTGACATTCAATACGACAACCTCGAAATTAACGTTGGCTTCCTAATAACATCTGTATTGCACTTGCAGCTTTTTAAGCAGACTCTTTTCTCCCTCAGGAGAAAGATGTCATGCATATTAACTGTTTTCATATTTGTGGGTTGTACTTCAACAACGATGGCCAGAGAATCAGATTGGAGAAATGCAAATCAGGCCTTGGGATGTGACTCAGCAGGTGAGGGCTTGTCTTGTACGCACAAGACCCTGGGATCAATCCTGAGGCAAAACCACAAAACACAACAAAATATCACATCTTATCTATATTACCAGAGGATATTTATACTGCAAAACAAATATTTTAGAAAAAATAATCATTAATCCTTAGAAGTGAGCTTTTGGTATTGTTTAACTTTTTTTTTTTTTTTTTCGTTCCTGTCAAGTAATATTTGTAACCTCAGAGCCAGTCATTTGGTCTTCATATCCTATGTCCACTGTTCTTCTAGGACATGTTAAGCATGGATAAACAGCCTTTTATTATCCTGATCAAGTATGGGAGACATCCCTTTGCTGACCTACTTATAATCAACTGTGATCTCCTAGAGGCGAGCGAATTGATTGACTCTCTTCTCCCCAATTAGCCACAGGAGTGGATCATACATCATCCTGCCCCGTCTGAAAAAAAAAAAATCCAACTCAGTGATTGATTTTACAGCTGCCAGTGACTGCAAATTCCTCAGCAAGAATTCCAGCAGGTGAAGAGGTATTTCCTATATCTTGCTTTAAATTTCCTTACCATTAGTGTCTCAGAACAGCCTGGTCTCTCAGGGAAGGAGAGACAGTAGAATAAGGATCTATCAGTTTTATTGCCTAGTACATATCCTTAATGCCTACGTAAATCTCCCGTACTGTGTAGTCTGGACTTAGTCATTCTAACTTTGAAGAACTCCCATTGTGATCAAATCTCTGTGGCATTCATGTCCTTGCCCTGTCCTGAAATCAGCCATCCCTGTACTACATGGGTCTTTTATCTCTAAATTAACTTCCTGTTATTACTGTGTATGCGCCTGTAGGTTTGAGCTGGGAGAGAATTCTGTGGGGTAGGTTTCCTCCTTCTACACTGGGTTTTAGAGACTAAGGTCAGTCATTCTGTTTGCATAGCAAGCATCTCTGCCCACAAAACTATCTCTACGGCTCATCCTGAGCAATATTGCTCCAGCAAAGAATGAAGACAACAACTTAAATGAGATGCATGGTTTTCCCAGAATGCTGTTGGATTAGGCTCTTTCTTGTTCACACCCTTTTCATGGAAAATAAAATTAAATGCAATTAATGAGGAAACTCATTAAATGCAAAGGGAATTTTCTCTGAAAGTACTTTTACTTCATTCTTAGCCAGGGGTGGTGGTACACACCTGATAGCCCAGCACTTAGGAGGCAGAGGCAGGTGGATCTCTGGGTTTGAGACCAGCCTGGTCTACAGAGAGAGTCCCAGGAAAGTCAAATCTACACAGAGAAGCCCTATTTTGAAAAACAAAATGGAAACATCTACTTCATCCTCATGTACAGTGTGATATGACCCATTATAGCACTAAATACCTTACAGTTTGTTTGTGTGTGGTGTGAACGCAGAAGCCACAGACCGAGCAGAGCCAGGCAAACACCCTAATGCTGGGCTGGAGTCACAGCACCTTTCTGGACATGTGTTTGGGAAATATACCCAGGGATCTTGGGATTATCTTGGTTTCAACTTTTGCATTCCGTGAGGAGAGTAATAAACCTTCCTTTTTTTTTTTTAATTAAATAGAATGTTTTTCTATTTTATGAAATAGATGCCTCAGGCATTGCTGCTAATGAAGCAAAATACAAACAAAACATGTAGTCATCCAAAGGCTACATTTTCAACAGACTTTTCCAAATAAGTCTCTTCTCTTTTTGTCCCCAAAGGATATCATTCTTGTTATTGTTCTTTCATTAGTTTTACAATGTCAGTACCAAGATGAACCGTTTTGTTTACCTGAGAAAACTTCTGTAATATTTTAAACCTTCAATAAAAATTGTGTTTTGATAAAACCTATTTCATCATCATTTGACATGTATGTGCTAGAGTCCTGGTTTTCTTCTGTTGGTTGAGACAATGAAGCTTAGAAATACATGGAACTTTGTGGATCAGATGTAGAATAACAGAAACAAAATGTATACATTCTCATACATCAAGCAAAAACAGAAATGTGCATCGGGCTGAGGGTGCAGGGTTAAGTGCTAGTTTTTTTAAATTGTTATTCACTTGTTAATTGTGGAGACAATGAGAAAGAAAGAGGAGAGAAGGAAGACAGTGCTTAGGGAGAAGATAGCTGGAAAGTGGGTCTATAGCATTGCTTCCACTTTTCTGTCTTTGTTTCTCCTCTTTTCTTCTTTCCTTCATCCCTGTCTACCTTCTAAGTCTAGGAAAGATGACACAATAGCTACTATGTTTATGTATTAAGTGAGGCAGGAGGACTCACGGATAAGGCAAAGATGTAGGGCCAGACAAACAAAAAAGCAAATGCACTTGGCGTCAGCCCAGAAAAAGAGAGAGAGAGAGAGAGAGAGAGAGAGAGAGAGAGAGAGAGAGAGAGAGAGAGAGAGAAACACAGAATGTTTCCTGGGAAGAAAATGCAGGAAGCCTGGAGGGCAAAAATAAAGGTGGAAAGTTCTCCAGTAAGGCTGTTAAATCATACTGGGGAATCAGTGCCCACTTCAAGGAAAGAACAGACAATGCCCCATCCATCGACTCAGAAAGTTCCAAAGAGCTGGGTGCTGCTCTCTGATAGTGGGAGAGTATTTGGCCCACTTGTATGAGGCGCTAGGATATTGATCCCCAGCACAGGAAGTGAGGAGACTGGGTCAGAGAGAGTTTACTTACTCCTAAATCTAAATTAGTTAAAATGGAAATCATTAAACAAAGTTCTTTTTATGTAGCTTTAGAATAGAATCTCAAAAAGCATGTTTAAAAATCAGGAACTAAGCTGGGGAGGTGGTTCAGTTGCTGGAGTTCTCCTCCAGGCTGCAAGGAACCCTGGATTCCATCCCTAGGGCTGCAAAAAAGTTAAGTGAGTACAAACCTTTAAAGCCTTTGGAGGTGGAAGCTGATGTGAAGGCATGAAAGGCCATCCTTTCTACAGAGTGAGATTGAAGGTAGCTTGGGCTGCCCGTGATCCTGTCTCAGTGAATTCAGGATTATATGAACTCTCTGCATCTGTTTCCTCCTTCCTCAGCAAAGACCTAAAACCGACAAGGCTGGCCAATGAAGGCTGGCCGTGAGCAGTAGAGGCTGCTGGGCCTGGGACCTGGTAAAGCTGACCTTGCAGGCTTGCAGGACTTCACCAAAGCCCCTACAAGTTTTCAGCATCAACACTCACAGCTTCGAGATGCCACAGAAAACACTTTCCAGATGCATAATGCTTTTGTTTTCAGAACTGGGAGTTCAGCTCAATGCCTTGTGCACACTAGGCAAGAGCTCTACCATAAGGTTACAGACATCCCTAGTCTTTGGTTTTATGCTGTAGCAAGGGCTGGGCTTGAATGAGCACCTTGCCCTGACACACCCCGAGGCTGTAATAACGTGCTTGTGATACCACACCTGGCTCAGACACTTAACACTTTTAATACCAGCTCTCAACAACAACAATAACAACAACAACAACAACAACAACAATAACAAAACCAATTTCTTTCTTCCCTTTCTGTCCCCACCCATCCCATTTTTAGTGTGTTTTGTCTATTATTTATTTATTTATTTATTTATTTAGGGGCAGTCAAACACATACAAATAAAATCATAGTCAATTTGAGATCCCCACATCCCACTGAGTCATTATTTTCACGGTAAGAGGGACTTAGAGGTTGTGATCATATTTCTTCTGCCTTTTACCCTATTGGTTAAGGACACTAATTTCAAGCTCCTATTGTACTGGAGGTAAAAGCCCCACTCATCCTGCGGTTTCCTGTAAGAAACTTCTGTTGGAAAATGCCTCTGCAGGGTCAGGTTGAGATGTGCCTGGCTGAAGTCTGCCTCACTGTCCACAGGAATGTAGTGTGAGCCACACCCTCCTCCCGAAGCGTTCTAAATCCTGCAGGAACAATTCAACCATTCACCTTCACACTTTCAGGGGCTCATCTGTTGATGGGATTATGCATTTTGGTTGAAACTTTGGTGTATTTTCTTTTTGGTTTGGCCTAACAAAGGGGTATTGAAACAAAAATGCTGTCTTTTTTTTTTTTTTTGTAATGAGGGAATATATTCTCTTACTCTGGCATGGTGGCATTGGTTTGTAATCCTAACTCTGAGAAGGCCAGGACAGCAGATTGAAGGCTTGCCTGGAATATCCAGTGGGACCCTGTTGAGGGGTAGAAATAGGTGGATCCCAGGAGCTCATTGGACAGACACCCCGGCCAGCTCTAGGGTTTAGTGAAAGACCCTGTGTTCAAAAAAGAGTGGAGAACAATTGAAGAAGTCATCTGGCACTGCTCCTCAACCTTCACATATATGTGAACACATGTGCACAGACCACAGAAACATGTATATAAAAACACACATACATTTTTTTAAAATGGAGAGAAAGAATGAAAAAGAAAAAATTAAGTGGCCTGAAGAGATGACTCAGGGGTTAAGAGCACTGGTTGCTCTTCCAGAGGTCCTGAGTTCAATTCCCAGCAACCACATGGTGGCTCACAACCATCTGTAATGGCATCTGATGCTCTCTTCTAGTGTATCTGGAGACAGCTACAGTGTACTCACATAAATAAAATAAATACATCTTTAAAAAAACAGAAAAAGAAAAAGAAAAAGAAAAAGAAAAAGAAAAAGAAAAAGAAAAAGAAAAAGAAAAAGAAAAAGAAAAAGAAAGGCATATAACCTAAAACTTGGTCGGGGGAATCATTATTAGGTCCTGGGTTCTTATGCAGACTTTGATTTCAATTTTTTAATATATATTTTAATTTAACCTATTGATTTTTAATGGCCTGCAGCTATTCAACATCTTTTTCTTAGCTCAGCAATTCAATTCAAAGCTCAGGAAACAGATGACGGGTGTCAAGTTATGAAGTAGTCATAGCTCAGTCACATACATACAGTGGCAAATACATATTCTGGATGCAAAATGAGAAGTACCATCCAGATATACCCTCATGCTTAAGCAAAATAGAAGACATGAACTTTTGGAGCAATGTTTTTCACTCAAGGGAGATTATAATGCCTAGACATTTTAAAGAAGTTTCAGAGAAGAATTTAAAAATATTTTTAGCTGATGTTATTTTTTATTAAACTACAATACTATATATAATTTAGTGAGCACAAGGCTTCGGACAACAGGGACATTCTTTGATGTTTGAAGAAGTTCATCTTGGCTGCTGAGATGGCTCATTGGGTAAAGGCATGTGCCAAGCTTGGTTACTTAAGTTTGAAACTCAGATCTCACAAGGCCTAAGAGTGACCCCACAGGAGTACCCTAGCTCTCAGTGTATTACCACCAAAAGATAAATGTTCAAAGGAGGAGCTACCTCTCTCTCTCTCTCTCTCTCTCTCTCTCTCTCTCTCTCTCTCTCTCTCTCTCTGTGTGTGTGTGTGTGTGTGTGTGTGTGTGTGTGTGTGTTTTGCAACTCTCTCTATAGGTCAGGCTGGCCATGAACTCACAGAGATCTACCTGGCTCTGCCTTGCTAGTGCTGGTATTAAAGGAGTGCACCACCACCGTCCTGCTGGAAGCTAATCTTCTATGCTGATGGGGTTGTTATATCATTGGTTCTGTTGTTTGCAAGCGCATTTTACAGGACAGCAAATTTGGCTCTACAGCTAAACTTCTGGACTTTCCGTGTAGGTCATGTGATTGCTGGGCAGAGACACCCTGTGTACCCACATACTAACACGTTCTCCTGAATTCCTTATGGAGTCTCCCACGGGGAGTTGGACAACACAGAACTGAATGGGTGCTACAGTATAGTAGTGACATCAAAGAATACCTAAATACTCAGCATCTGTACCTGAATTTGGCTATTGACCTCTTTATTGCCATTTCCTGTTTCAAGATAGAGGAATATTCCATAAAGGATCCAGCCAACTTAGAATAGCAACAAAGACAAGAGACTGCCATGCCAAAACAGACTGAGCATTTACTGTAGGTAAGAGATTCTGCCAAGCACTCTTATCTTAGGTCATCAATACAGCAGAGGCACATTCCTGCTAGACCTTCTATTTTACATAAGAAAATTGTAAAGCTGGGTGTGGTGGCACACACTTTTAATCCCAGCACTCGGGAGGCAGAGGCAAGTGGATTTCTGAATTCGAGGCCAGCCTGGTCTACAAAGTGAGTGCCAGGACAGCCAGAGCTACACAGAGAAACCCTGTCTCGAAAAACAAACAAACAAACAAACAAACAAACAAGAAAAAAAAGAAAAAGCAAAAAAGAAAATTGTAGTTCAGAGGAGCAGTGCTGGGGAGGGGCAGAGCTCAATTCAGGGTCTGATTCTGGGTTCTGTGCTCTGGCTCATCAGGCTGGCCCAGGCAGTATAAAATATTTTAGAAAAACAGTAATGTTTCTCTAGTCTCTTGAGCATCCAATGCAAATTTAGAATAAGAGATTTGCTCATTTTTCCATTATTTCCTTTGCCCTTCATTCTTCTCTCTTCCCCTTCCTCACCTCTTTCTTTCTTTCTTTCTTTCTTTCTTTCTTTCTTTCTTTCTTTCTTTCTTTCTTTCTTCCTTCCTTCCTTCCCTCCCTTCCCTTCCCTTCCCTTCCCTTCCCTTCCCTTCCCTTCCCTTCCCTCTTTCTCTCTTCCTTCCTTCCTTCCTTCCTTCCTTCCTTCCTTCCTTCCTTCCTTTCTTCCTTCCTTCCTTTTGTTTTTTCTTTTGTTTTTTCTTTTTCTTTTTCTTTTTCTTTTTCTTTTTCTTTTTCTTTTTCTTTTTCTTTTTCTTTTTCTTTTTCTGATACAGGGTTTCTCTGTGTAGTCCTGGCTGTCCTAGAACTTACTCTGTAGACCAGGCTGGCTTCAAACTCAGAAATCCACCTGCCTCTGCCTCTTGAGTGTTGGGATTAAAAGAGCGCACCACCACTGCCCGGTGCTCTTTCTTTCCTCTTTCTCTCTCTCTTTCTTTCTTTCTTTCTTTCTTTCTTTCTTTCTTTCTTTCTTTCTTTCTTTCTTTCCTTCTTTCCTTCTTTCCTTCTTTCCTTCTTTCATTAGATGGTCTTGCTCTATAGCTGCCCTGGAATCCACTATGTTGTTCAGGTTGACCTTGAACTTGCAGGAACCCTCCTGTCTCAGTCTCTTAAGCATTTGAATGGCAGGCATACATTAACCATGCCCCAGCCTCCCAAGACGTTACAAGTTATATACCAGGAGCTATTTTGGATACACCTGTGGGTCCAGGGAGATGAGCAATAAAAACCCAGTTTATTTTGGTCCTCTGTCCTCTATTCTCCTTCACAGAGGGCATGGACAGCTTTAGAACCTGGCTGTCACCATCTCAACTCCTGTGGTTCAGTGTTCAAAACCAGTTTTCCTGTAATTCTGAGTGAATATACTGAGCTCTGCTGATAGATTTTAGTCTTTTTTTAAAAAAGGTTTATTTATTTATTACATGTAAGTACACTGTAGCTATCTTCAGACACTGCAGAAAAGGGCATCAGATCTCGTTACACATGGTTGTAAGCCACCGTGTGGTTGCTGGAATTTGAACTCAGGACCTTTGGAAGAGCAGTCGGTGCTTTTATCGGCTGAGCCATCTCACCAACCCCCTAGATTTTAGTCTTATAGTTGCTCCCAACATATTTTGATCTAATTATGGCTTTGGTCTTGTGCTTTAGTATTGTGATGAGGACTCCTCCAGTGACTGCTTGCCTGGCGGCCATTTACCCCACCTATGCTATTAGGTTTCTCTGTTGACGCTTAGTTAAAAATTTTCCATATGTTCTGACCTGGTGACACTTAAACCCTGATCATACAAGTAAAACAAGTCTAGTTATTTGATATCACAATGGCAAATCAGCTGGTACACACTGGAATAGCTTCGTTCCCACTGGTACATTAGCACTGCAGAGAGAGCCATAGATTATTAATTAGGGACACACAGGAGAGAATTTGTCTTTCGCTTGTTAATTTCCAATACAAATCTAATCCTAAGAAACTACAGTTGCTGCATGTTCATTTTTTCCTCATCAGCACCTTCTGTTATATCATCATGTAGGAACTGCCCGAAGAAATAAAAAAGAAAAAAACAAAATTGCCACGTGGATTGCTTAATATGCACCTCCTCTCACCTGCCTGCGGAGGCTGGCTGCGGAGGAGGGATGCGCCACCAGCATCAGGGTTACTCAGGCCCTGAGGGTGCGGAGATTACTCACACGTGGGAATGCCAGTCAACCTGGGCGCTTGCAGAGCAGGCTTTGGCAGGCCACCAGAGACATGGTATTTCATAATTCAGGCTTTGTCCCAGAGGGTTCTGAGCCAAGCAGACACAAGTAAGGCTCAGGGTACACGGAGGAATTTATTTCATGAACCAAAACCTCGAAGGAGGAAGCAATTTTCCTTGACTTTTATTCCCACTTTCTGGTTTTCTTTTCTTTTTTTTTTTTTTTTTTTAACCTGTCTTCTGCTTTGGTTTTTCCCCCATCAGACTTTGCCAGTGTATTTAATTATTCTGTCTTCGGTGTTTCTGAATGCACTGCCATGCAGATGCATCCCTAAGAGATGTGCTGGCTTATTTGAGTCAAGAAGATTATTAGGTAATAAGACACTAAAGTGTCTAAATGTTTCTTGAGCCCTTACTTAGATGGAATGTCGTGCTAAGATCTGTATGGGACTTAGGTGACTCTTGGGATCCTAGTATTTGGGTGCTATTACCAGGCCTAATTACAGCTGAGAACGCCTAACGTGGGGCACTTTATAATTCCCCAGAGATCACAGGGTTAGCAGGCCTCAAAGCTAAGGGAGAATGATCAAGTCACTCCCTCAAGTGATCTGGTATTTCTGCAAATGCAAACAGCTCCCACCTCAGTGTTCCAGGAGGTATTGTCAAGGTCTGGTTCGCCACCTTCAGGAAGTGCCTGCAGTTTTATTACCCTTTCCTTTCCTTTCCTTTCCTTTCCTTTCCTTTCCTTTCCTTTCCTTTCCTTTCCTTTCCTTTCCTTTCCCTTCCTCTTTCTTTCTTTTTTTCTTTCTTTCTTTTCTTATAAAGGATAGCATTTAATTGGCGATAGCTTACAAGTTCAGAGGTTCAGTCCATTACCATCAAGGTGGGAGCATCCCAGCATCCAGGCAGGCATGATACAGGAGGATCTGAGCGCTCTACATCTTCATCTGAAGACTGCTAGTGGAAGACTGACTTCTAGGCATCTAGGGTGAGGGTCTTAAGCCCACACCCGCAGTGACACACCTACTCCAACAAGGCTACCTCTCCTAATAGGGCCACTCCCTTTGCCAAGCATATACAAACTATTGCATTCTACTCCCTGGCTCCCATAGGCTTGTTCGAACACACCTAACCATAGCATAATGCAAAATACATTTAGTCTAACTTCCTGAGTCCCCAGAATATCAATAATGCTTCCAATGTTAAAAGTCCAAAGTTCTAGTCTCCTCTGAGATTATTTCAATCACTTAACTGTAATCCCCAAAGCAAGACAGGAAACAAGCTAGGCAAACTCCAGACTCTGCTCTCCATGTCTGATGTCAAAGCAGTCTTCAGATCTCCAAGTTTTTCACCTTTGTTGACTGCAACAAACTTCTTTCTCCAGGGCTGCTTCCACTCCCCATTACCAGCTTTTCTTAACAGATAACCTACGGCTCTGACATCTCGAACATCTTGAAGTTTCCATGCAACTTCAATGTTACAGCTTCTTGTTCCAGTATCTAGGATCCACAAATGATCTTCAGGGATCCTCATAAGGGCTGGCATCACTTCTTCATCTCTGCCCTCTGTAGCACTCTAAGTTCAGGTTGATCCACTCCACTGCTGCTGCTGTTCTTGGTGATCATCCCATGAGAAATACTGGCATCTCCAATACACTTGGGTCTTCCCCTGCAACTAGGCTTCACCAATAGTCTCACATAGGCTCTCTTCATGATGTCAAGCCTCAAATCCTTTGCTCAGTCCTGGGCCATCAACTGCAACTGAGGCTGCACCTTCACTAATGGCCTTCCATGGCCTCTCACAGTGCCGAGTCTCAGCTGCTCTTCATGACGCCTTCATGTCTTCAAAAACAGTACCACCTGGGTTACTCTTAGACATTACCAAGTCCTGCTGCTGCATGAGGTACAACAGTGGCTGCCTCTGGAACACAGCTTCTTTGTGCTCTCAGAAAACACTTCCCAGAAGATTTCACCAAAGTGATGCCGGTCTCTTCTTAATCACTGCTAATTTCTTAGCTCCAGCTGACCAGCATCAATTGTCCCAGTAGTCTTTTTCTCCTCTTGACTATAAAGCCAGAGCCAAATGACCAAAGCTGCTGAGTTCTGCTGCTTGTTTTATTACATTATCACTAGCTTTCTGTTTTCCAACTTGCCTAAGCTTGGCTATCCTGGTGTTCGTACATTTCTTTAAGCCAAAGGGCACTAGGTCAGAAGACAATTTGACAATCCATTGCATACATACCTGAACACACTATGAACACACGATCCTTGGACTCCTTGAAGATTTATACTTCCAGGAAAACTTTGTGCTTCTGTGATTTATAGTAACAGGCATGCTTTAAATTTGAAGTGTATCCAATGTGCTCCTATTACAAATGCTTGTACCCAGCCGGGCGTGGTGGCGCACGCCTTTAATCCCAGCACTCGGGAGGCAGAGGCAGGCAGATTTCTGAGTTCAAGGCCAGCCTGGTCTACAGAGTGAGTTCCAGGACAGCCAGGGCTACACAGAGAAACCCTGTCTCAAAAAACCAAACCAACCAACCAAACAAACAAAAACAAAAAACAAAACAAACAAACAAACAAATGCCTGTACTCAGCTAATGGTACAATCTGGAGCTGGGTTGGGAGGCACTGGTAGATGGAACCTTTACAGGGTGGGGTCTAACTAGTAGAAGTAGGTCACTAAAGGTGAACATCTAAAGGTTTACCTACTCTCAGCCCCCACACTTCAGCTTCCTGATCCACTTCTGTGGAAAGAGCCTCCAACACAAGGCCTCCTGGATTGAACTGACCTATCAAAGCTTCCCTCCCTCCTTCACCGCAATGGGCTGAACACTCTGAAACCCTAAACCAGAATAAACCCTGCCTCCAAGTAGTTTCTGTCCTATATTTTGCCACAGTGACTGGAGAAGTAGCCAATACCATACGTAATCTTGTTCCTAATTGCCAAAACAGGGTTGCAACTAAAATGTGTTTCACAGGTGAGTGGACAAACTGTGTCAGTATAGACAGAGGGATGCTATTCACCAATAAAGAGACGAGTCATCAAGCTATTAGCAGACACAGGAAATGTAAAGACATGGCGCCAAGGGAAGGAAGCTGACCAGAAAAGGTAGCAAAATGTAAGACTCTCATGCAAGAAGACAAAAGTATAGGGACAGGACAAAAATCAGTTATTTCCAAGGGTTGATGGGGAGAGACAGGTAAACAGGTAGAGAACACAGGATTCTGCGAAGGATGGAAGAACTTTGTATCTTATAGTAATGGCTGACACATGTGAATATCTATAGATCATACCACGCCATCAGTGAATCCAAATGTAAACTATAGAAACTTCTCTCCAGGGCTAGTCAGCCAGTCACACACTCCTTTAAGCCCAGCACTGGAAAGGCAGAGGCAATAGGATCTCTATGAATTTGAGGGCAATCTGGTCTACAAAACAAGTTCCAGACAACCAGGACTACACAGACAAACTCTGTCTCAAAAAAAAAAAAATCTCAACAACAATATCACATCTGTCTTAATTAGGGTTTCTATTACTATGAAGAAAGACCATGACCATGACAACTCTTACAAAGGAAAACATTAAATGAGGCTGGCTTATAGTTTCAGATGTTTAGTTCGTTATCATCATGGTGGCAAGCATGGCAGTATGCAGGCAGACATGGTGCTAGAGAAGGAGCTGAGAGTTCAGCAACTTGATCTGCAGATAACAGGAAAGGAACTGTGTGCCTCTGAGCCTAGGCTTCAGCATCTGAAGCCTCAAAGCCCACTGAACAGTGAGAAACTTCCTCTAACAAGGCCAAATCTACTATAATAAGACCATACTTCCTAATAGTGTCACTCCCGATGGCCCAAGCATGCAAACACATGAGTCTATGGGGACCATTCTTATTTAAGCCGCCACAATGCCACACAGAAATATTTAAAATTTCCTGTGATATATATTTTCTAACACATTAGCACTTCTAAATTAAAATAATTCGTGAATTGTTACGTGTACACCACACATTGTTTATGTATTGAAAAAGGAATTTAAATGCAAAAAAAGGTTTATACTGAATTACAGTCATGTATATTTTTGCTATAACCAGTTTGAAGTAATATTTAAGTTTTGTAACATACTCACACATGTATCATGATGTGGCCATGATAAAATGTGTTGTACCAAAGCAAAATATACATATTAAGAGAAGCTGGTAGGAGAAAAGTGTGACCTCTGAATCCGTCCCACTCAAGCTTTCTATCTACCTAAAACTGTACACACACACACACACACACACACACATACACACTGAATGGAATGAAGCCTAAGGGTTCACGTTCTCACACACACTCAGCACATATATTCGGTCTTTGTTAATTTTTTTAAATAGAACATTGGCAAGCAGAAGCAGTAGTGAAGAGGTAGGACCAGCAGTATACTTCCCTCTCCTTTCTACTTTTTCCATGTTTCTATTGCCTATTCAAACCAAATCAATTTTGGAAGAGTAAGTGCCTCTATTACATATTCATAGTACGTTGCAAATATTAAAGCCATGCGGCAGGGGGTGTGGCTCGGTGGTAGAATACATGCTTAGCATGTGTAAGGTCCTGAGTTCAATATCCAGAACCCAAACAAGACAAAGCAAACCACTACAGAAGAAAGAGGCCCCAACTTGGGAAATGCCCTAAGGCTATGCTTTCATGTGGGGGGGGTGGGGGGTGGGGGTGGGGGGGCATTTTTAATGGTGAACTCTTCGTGTCCTATGTTCCTGCTACATTAGGAACACCTTGCTTAGAAATGGCCCACTTGGGTAGGAAGTGGTGGGTGTGCTCAAATAGGTCAGGGATTTTTTTCCCCACCTCCATGGCACCTACTCTCCCTAGCATCACACATTTTCCTTTGTTCCTCACTTTGGAAGGGTGGCTCCGGATGTGTAGTCAGCATTCAGAGGCCACTGGATGGAGTCTGTGTTGGAGCAGAGGGGCATACAAGAAGCACACATCATCTCACAAATCAAGGGTGAAAGGAAAGCAAAAAGAAAGAAAGGAAAAGAAGAGGGAGAGAGAGAAGAAGAGAGAGGGAGAGGGAGAGGAACAGAGAGAGACTCACAACCATTGTGATGGATCACAGGGGTGGGTCACAGGAGGTAGCTGTACCAGCTACCTCTGAAAAGCCAGGCTTTGGTAGCTGGGTCTTGAAAGAGAAAGGTTGCCATCAGATTTTCCAGCAAAGGACAGAGCTGGAATTTTGCCTGATTCTTCTCCACGTCAACCTTGGAAGGAACACCACACAAAGAGACTAGTTCGTATCTGCCACCATTTTCAGCGTTCCCTCTACTGGGTCTGGTAGACGCATTAATCATTCAGGATGTCCATCTGTGTCACTGTCATCTGGGCTGCTCCCTATGGTCAGAAAAGCAGCTGACAGGCAAATGCCAGACACTTGGCTGTTTGGGCCTTGAGTGGTGGCTGAAAGAGGAGTTACTTCTCTTTGCCTACATTTTAACGTTCCCTGAATCCAATTTACTCTCACAGAATTAGACCTTCATGCTCAGGGAGAATGGAGCAAAGTCAGTTCTTTTTGGCTTTCTTGGACGAGTATAACTGAGGTTTAAATATCATCAGACAATGTCCACAGACAGACAGACAGACAGACAGACAGACAGACACACACACACACACACACACACACACACACACACACCCCTACACACACACACCATTCAATCAGTAGTTATTTGAACAATTTGGTTTTTACCTAATCAGTTAATGAATGTTTGGTTTTAAACTCGGAACTGCAGTATTAGCCTGACCTGACTTCCTCCCACTGGGCCCCGAGCACATCTCAACTTCACAGCAAGCTGCCACCAAAACTTCAACACGAGGGTCTTCCAAAAGCACACATCCAAATCACAGCATACCAGGAAGTTTACTAAGCTAGGGAGTATTATTAACAAAATGAACCTTTGTTTAGGATATGTGGAGCCTCCCGGAAAGTTCCCCACAAAACTGAATGATTGGTTCAATGTGAAGTTCTCCAAGAACCAGAAGTGCTGTGATCTTTTCAGACGACGTAAACCTAAGCAGGTGCTGGCTTCAGCATGTCTTCAGTGTGAGTCTCTAAACGATCCTTCAGTTTATCTTTAAAAGTGCACCTAGTAAGTTTTAGACCTGCTTCTAGAAATGAATCAGCAACATCGGAGATTAAATAAAATATCCTGAATCTCTGCATTCTCCTTCAGATTCTAAGACACGTTTTTGTGTCTACAGAACATGTGAAGTTCGTGTGTGCCTATGTGTGTGGTGCATGAGTATGGTGTCACCTGGAGGCTAGTGGAAGGTCTTGGGCTTTCTGTCACTTTTCTCCTTATTGTCTTGGCACAGAACCGCTCACTGAATCTGGAGCTGGGCCAGCAAGACCCAGTGTCTTCACCATGCTGGATGCTTCTTATGCTTTATCTAACTTCTTTGTTCTTAAGATCATCAGTGGGCATTATTATTCCCATTTCACAAAGGAAGAGAATAACATCAGGGAGGTACCACCTCCCCTGTCTTTGCTGTGACTGTTATGAACAGCAGCAATAACTGTACTTGCCTCTGAGAAGATCCTCTTCTGAAAGACATGACTTCAAGAATCTTTGAAGACATTTATAAATTAAAAACTATTGATATTCCTATATTAGAGAGTTAAGTTGTGCATTCAAGGCTGTGCAGTACATTTTATGAAGTATAGGAGTTAGCTCCATCAAAGTCTTTGGATAAAGGAGAAGACATATTCTACTTCTGATCAAAAGACTAATCTTTTATATTTTTGAATATCTATACTTTTTTTGAGACTCTGTGTGTGTGTGTATGTGTGTGTGTGTGTGTGTGTGTATCCCTCGCTGTCCTGGAAATTGCTATGTAGATCAAGCTGGCCTTAAACTCCCAGAGAACTGTCTACCTCTGCCTCTCAAGTGCTGAGATTGAGATTAAAGGTATGCATCACCACTGACCAGCCTATGCTTCTGGTTTTTGCTACAAGGTTTCACTGTGTAGCTTTGGCTGGTCTGGAACTCACTATATAGACCAGGCCGACCTACTTGTCTATGACTCCCAAATGCTGGAATTAAAGGTGTGTACTGTAGTACCCAACTTGACATTCTTAATAACCAGAGACAGGTGATAGCAAGATGGTCCAATGGGTTAAGGGGCTGGTGACCATGTCTAACAATTTGTTTGATCCCTGGAAATCTACAAGCTGTAAGGAGAGAGAACCAACTCCCCAAGTTGTCCTTTGACCTACACATGAACACACAAATAAATGTAATTAAATATTTGCACCCCCCAAAAGTGTCTGCAATTCTATGCAGATTGTATTGTGTGTATGTATGCATATATGCGTGTGTGAACAAATGCCTGCTTCTGTTCTTTAGTCAGATCAACAGGGTTTCCAATATTGTTACCAACATTTTTCAAGTTAAAACAGCCATAATTTATGTGATAGCAAGACACTTGATAATAAGAGTATATTGGGGGCTAGAGAGATGGTTCAGCAGTGAGCTCTTGCAAAGGACCTGGGTTTGGTTTCCAGCACCCATATGGCAGCTCACAACCATCTGTAACTCTACTTCCAGGGGGTTCTGATGGCCTCTTCTGGCTTCTATGGACACCTGCACACATATAGTGCACACATGTACCTCCTACACCCAGCAATAAAACAGTTCATATACACCCCTTCAATCTTAGTACTCAGCCTGTGTAGGCAGGAAGACCAGGAGTTCCAGGCTTGATTCAGTTGCACAATGAGTTTGAAACTAGCTAGGGTTACACAGACCCTATCCTAAACAACAAAGCAAAGCAAAACAAAACCAAAGCCAAGCAATAAGACATTGGATCCTGGGGTATTACAGTATTGTTTTCCTTATGCACAACCACCATACTGTATGATACTGGTAACTGCTGGGCATTACCCAGGAGGTGAAATTTAGCACAAATAAGTGGATTGCAAGAATTATCAGTACAAATGACAGGAGACATGAATACCTCCGTAGATTCAGTCATCTCCTTAGGTAGTATGTGATAACCTATGATGGTGTCTACTGATGACAAAGGGAAATCTTCCTATTGGAATTGGGTATTCCCAGGTGTATTCCCCAGTAACCATGTTCTCATCGTCAATATTTAAACACATCCATTTTACTCAAGGGGATTAAAAATAAGGACACTTTCTTTGAGAAAGAAAGGATGTGTGGAGATGTGGCTCATTTAACAATGTCTGCACAAACCCTTGACTCGATTAATTTTATTTGTTGAGATTGATATGAGCATCTTATGGAAGGTGAAGTGACTTTCATCTGTGCATTAAGAGCACACTAAGTTCCAGGAGAAGTGCCATTGCATATGGCGCCACTTGGAGCCAAGAGGCTGCAGCCCCTTGATGCTCTGTGGACCTGTATCAATCTTTCTGCCCCAGCATCTCCATATCTCCTCCCTCCCTACCATATTCACATATGCACTGTCATCATGGGAGAGATGGAAGTTTATTCTGCATAAACAATTTGTCCGTTGGCCGTTCTCTGAGTCTGCCAACCAGGTTGCCAATTCTGATGTCGACACCTGTCCATTTGGAACAGGAATGAAAACAGCCACTCATTTCCTAGAAACCATCAAACACCCTGTCTGTGAACAACAGCTCTCCCTTAACTGCAATATGGGCAAGACATGAATGGGTCACGCAGACAGATAATTGCTGATCAGATCCTCCAAGTCTCTCGGTGTCCTCGAAATTGAAACTTTCATATCCCTTCAATACAGTGCAGTTTGGGGAGAGTCACCATTTTAGGGCTGTGTTATAAGCTGCTGAGACTTCATCTTGGTTATGGAATTGGATTTCATTATCAAGACTTGCTAGTGGGTATTTTCAGGTGGTTTTCAAAATGACAGTCTCCTTGTGGAGATAACGCAAAAATTATGTCCAACCACATTACAGTAAGATCCTGGAAAATACGCATACTTTCCCATGGAATCAAGGATATCTCTTACCAGCCCCCACTTGTGTGTGTGTTTGAGAATTTGAGTCCTGGAGGCCCTTATGACACTTCACCTTGTGCTTTCTCCTTTGTCTTATGGAACACTACCCTTTTCTATGTGAGGAGACCTCCTCCTGAATCTTACGGTGGCAAATATTTTAGTTGCTGCTGCCAATGACTTGCAGATGACATGTCACCACTACAATGAACTTTCAGAGCAGCCTGGGCCCTGCCTTTGGGAGCTTCATGCCTGGCAGAGGCTGGGGACTAATGTGGGTTTAATGTTGTTATGAGCCAGGCAGCTGAGCCGGGCAACAATACGAGTCTGTTGGACATGTCTTCTGGGTTGTCACGTTCAATTTGCACATGACCTCCTGGCCAAAAAATGGGAAAGAAGTGGTAGAATGTGGGACTGAAAGCTCATATTATTGCTTTGACAGCTTCACTCATCTAGAAGTAATGCAAAATGCAATTTATATTTATACACTCTGACCTCCTGCACAGAAAGGGAAAGTATCTAATGATGGGCCGAGGTAGGGAAGGAAGAAACAGATCTCAATACAGCTGGAATTTGTCTACGTTTCTGCTCTTCAACCATTCAATTACAGTCAAGAGACAAATGAAGCAGGGACAGTGTACTGGTGAGGTAAGGACACAATTATTTTATAGTGACTGGCTTCTGGCTTTGAGTCTTGGCTAGGGAGGCCACAACACGCCTTATTTCACTGGAGACAGATAATCTGCTTGCTCCCACTGGACAAAGGCCCTCTGCTTGTAGGTGTGTCAGAGAGGAGAAAAGACACCAGCCAGTCAGTGACACTCCCGGGTATGCACTTGGAAGTTCTTGAGGGAGGCTGACACATTAATCCTATTAACCAAGATAAATCAAGTCAGGCCTGGTGGTAACTGGGGCATTATTCACTTTTGAGTGGAAATAGGCAGAAGGCAGAAAGCATCATCTTTTGTGGATCAGGAAATTTACTGGCTTTTACATGTTCCTGAACAGCTTCATTTTGAATAGAATCCACCAGCTAACTGGGAGAATGAGGACATCATTTTCTAAACCATCAGATAGGACCTGAGTACTCCAACTAGTGTTTTAAATGAACAGTGGTTTCTGTAAAAGTTGGCTGCCTGTAGCAGGGGAGAAAATTCCAGGCTTTTCTTAAGGATGGAAAGGGACAGAAGCAGCCACCTTCACAAAGCTGGTGGCAGGGCAGAAAACTGTCAAGCTACCACTCTTGGCTTGGGTGAAGAGTCTTGCTAGAGACCCACAGATCAAACTTGAGAAGTGAACAGAGAAGTGGGAACAGAGTCTGATGAGGTAGAAGAGTGCTGTAAAGTGTTTTCCCATGTTGCTATTGATTCTTTTTTTTCTTCTTCTTCTTCTTCTTTAGGGGATTAAAAATAAACCTCTCCTGCTTAAGTTGTCCTAGATAGCAAACTTTTCCCTACTGTATCACCCCATTACATCTCACTGCCTACTTCTTATGTAGAATGCTCAAATATCTTTTTTCAAGCTGGGCACAATGGACTCTCTGTGGAGGAATATTGTATGAACCTCACTCTCGGACAGAATCGGTTCAGTTTCTCTGTTTTATCAGTTTAGGGCACACAGTTTTCCATCTCCTAGAAGGAAATCATCTGTGGAGTTCAGCTGGTCAATTTCTCAGGTTTCCCTCATTTTGACAGTATTGATTTCCAGTCTTAGTAGCTTCTCAGTGCTAGAGGAGGGTAGCGTGTGAAGTGAGAGAGGCATACCACAGTCAGATGTGTGGGGTGGTGGTGTTTATCTCCTTGGGGACACCCAAGAGAGATGTACTCAAGTATATCATATGTACATTGTATGTGAGATGTACACGGTATGTCAGAGATGTACTTATGTACACTAGATAAGGTATAAAGGCCAGAAAGCCAGAGGACAGTGGGCTCTTGAATGAAGACATCTCACATCTACCTTCCTCTCTTTGGGAACACAGAAAAGAGGATTGCAGTGAAGATGCATAATTGGGAAATAGCCGATGATATGGTAACATATTGATATGGTAACCATGTTGCCACATGGTCCCCTAACATGGCCAGCATCTCCTTTGTCCCAAAGACAAATTAGTAATGTAGTTGCAGGAGCCCTGCTTTGGTTCCCCTTTCCCAGTCCCTTGTCCTCACTGACCTGAATTCCTAATTCTCCTCCCCTACCAGGTAATACCACCATATTGACTCCCCAAACTCACCAAGTGTTGAAGACACAGGCACAATGTCTGAGAGACCCTGGCACCACCAAAAACCCTTACTTAGAATCTTCTATAGTGACTTCTGGAAGGGTTGGCCAGGTAAGACGTGGTGTGGTTTCCTAAATGCATCGAATTAGTTATGGTCAGGAATCTGTGAAGGCAGATTACAGCTCAGGCACCCACACCAAGAACAAGTTGTCAACTGGGAACACAAGATCAGAGGTTGGGCACTTCCCAAGCAGGTGCGATTCAGAGCTCTGACCACCTTACCCATTCAGATGTGCGGTGGGGGACAGAAAACCATGCATAATTCTTCCTATTTTGATCCCAGGGTTATGGAAATACTTATAGGACAGTTTGGCTGAGGAAACCGACGAAGCATTTGATAACTAAGCAGGGGTGGGGGTGGGGTGGGGCTGGGGGAGCTCCTGGGATGTTGACAATGTAGTAATCTTAAAATCCTTTTGTCCTTCCCTCCCTGCTCAACAAAGTATTTCTCTTCCTCAAGTCCACTTTGCCCAAAGAGTAAAAGTGTAAAGAAGAGTCTTTTACTTGAGGACTGCTTATCAACAGAGTGTAGTATGTAGCCTCACAGGTCCAGAACTTTCTCAGCACTGAGCTCCTCGGTGATGAGGGAGGGCTGGACAAAGATGCAGGTGCGAGATGCAGGCGTGGGTTTTCTAGGGATGCGACCACCGCTACCTGAGGCCTCCTAGAGTGCCAGGGGCTTTCGGAGTTGCTAGTTCTCTGCAGCCGGCCCTGCACGAGTTAAAGCCCCCAAGACAGACAAAAGCGAGGCCGCGGTGGCTCCTTTTCTCGGCTGTCAGCTGCAAATAGAACCGCTGCCCTCTGGACTTTAACTCCCGACAGAAAGGGCATTTTATTACAGGCTATGACAAGTTGCACGGAGACCGCGGAGAACTCAATAAGAAGTAGCGGCGAGTGGAATCAAAAACCGCTCCGAATGTTTGGAAGACTGAGCGAAGATGGCTCCAAATGATAGGTGTGAGCGAGACTCGGGGTCGCGGCTGCCGGCTGGGCGGGGTGGGAGGGAGCCGCTCGGAGACACAGCCGGCTGCGGAGGATCAGATCGCCTCTTCGAGCCTTCGATGGCCTTGCAACCGATACCCAGTGTCCATGGCCTACAGCTCCCTCTATGTAGCCGCGGCTGCAGCTGATTGTCCCACAAAAAGCTGGTCCTATACCCTCCCCGAATTTGCAACTTTGTGTGTTTTTCATTCGCAGGAGGGAAATGGAGGCTTTGCCGGGCTGTTTTCTTCCTGGTCCTCTGAGAGAAGTTGCTTTTCTGCAACCCACGACCAGCCTTTTTCAAACTTCTTTTAGACTTTATTAGAGTTATCCCCACTCCCCACAACCCCTCCTGAAGTTAGAGAGAGAGAGAGAGAGAGAGAGAGAGAGAGAGAGAGAGAGAGAGAGAGAGAGAGAGACCAGAGCAGAGCAGAGCAGAGCAGAGCAGGGCAGAGACATTTTTTTCACTCCAGTTTTTTTTTTTTTTTTTCTTGTCTAGGGTCTCGAGGTACTGATTTCTCAGGGCTGGGGAGTGTGTCCTTCTTCTTGCCCCCCCCACCCCCAGTTCTGAAAAATGCTTTAAATCACCTATATCCAGTGGAGAAACTGTCCAGACCTGTAGAATTTGCTCTGCTTAAAGTGCACTGTGGAGTAGGAGACCATGCTAGAGCACCAGCTCCCCTGCTGGATTTGGACCTTGTAGGATTCAGGTTGGCCTGAGGATGGCAGCTCAGATGGAGAAGGCTGAAGGCTCAAGGGGCTTCTGAGGAACCCTGTAATGACAAAGGTGAACTGTGTTTATCCAGACTTCTACCCTAGAATCCCTTCCAATAGAGTCAGAGAGTTGGCTAGTCAAAGCTATCCACCTCGCCAAGCTACTTTGCTTGAAGGGTCCGGCTCAACCCAAGCCCCAAGTTAGAAACACCTTTGACAGGATTTACTCAGGGCACTGTGCAAATGGTTACAAAGAAACTGCAGTTTGCCTTTTCCCCTTCCGTTTCCAAAAACTTAATGCAAGTGAAGTGTGAGCGATCTGGTCTCATTCGGTAATCAAGGCAGAGAGAGTAGATACATTATAAATTCATAACTTATGGCACACATGTTCCTCCCCTTCCTGTGTCCTGCTTGGTAAAACAAAACAAAACAAAACAAAGCAAAACTTAGCTGGAAGATTGTGGGCTCCTGTTTAACTGGAGAAATTGAAAAAACAAACAAACAAACAAACAAACAAATGTTTTAAAAGATTATAGCTCCAAACAGACGAGATCTTGGACCCCTTTTCCAGGTCCCTTCCATGACACAACAGAGCAGCTCCTTAAGCCTGTTTTCTCAGCCACCACCCCCTATTTTTATGTCTTTTTTTCTTTTCTTTTGTTTTCTTTTCAGAACCATGTCTTCTTTTTCTGTCAAAGCTTGTCTGATTTGGGTACATAATAATCATTCGTTCTCCCTGGAACCCTGTTACATTCCCTAACCACCTGCACCAGAGTACAAGCAGACCCTCATCTCCATTGTCTAACAAAAGTCAAAGGAAGTTCATGTGGTTAGAACTGAGTTTGAAGCAATGCCTTGGGTCCCCATTGTGTGTGCTGAATCACAGCTGTAAAAATGGATATGAAAATTAAATAGCCTCAAAACTAAGAGAATGAGGAGAAACACCCCATAAGACAGAGCATATATATATATATATATATATATATATATATATATATATATATATATATATAACTAACAGTGAGGTTGTAAGATGAATGTAATGACAGCTATTGCTTCTGTCAAGATGAACCAGTAGCAATAACTGGACCATGGAGAGAAAAGTCAGCTTCTCTCCTCTTAGGTTATTTTGTTAGAAATCTTTTAGAAGCAAACAAATGCAGAAAAGTTGTTCTCCAAAAGGCTGTTTACTACTGATGGGAAGACCTTTGTGAAATGGTGAGGTTCTTTTCATTTAAAAAGGTAGCCAATGACATAAAATTTAAAAACCTGTTAAAAAGTTCCTTCGGTATTTTGATTTTGAAAAACGGTTGGGAGAGAGACTTTGTAAACGAAACGACTTCCCTGGCATGGTCTATGTAAATGTGTATCCTTAAATATCTGAGAGGATAACAGGGGCCTTAGAGGAGCAGGAGCTAGGTTGGGGATTTTACTCTCCGACCCCATGTGCATCTGGGAAAAGTAAAAGCAAAACTTAGCATTTAAGCCTGTGTTCCCCCCCCCCCCAACTTCTCTCCTTCAATCTGGAATCTTGTTCTAATTTATACTCCAGGCCTCGAGCTTTCATTTTCTTATCTGTGTCTATGCACCATGCCCTCCTCTTCTGGAAAGGGCAAATTGTTGAAAGAAAGAGGCATGCACTTTGAATTTCCCCCAGATCCTTCTAGAAAGAAATTGAACAGGGTGGGGAGTGAGGCAAAGGCACTGGAAGCCATGCCTCTGAAAAACAGTCATCCTGCAGAGAAAGGTCACCTACAGACAGTTGAAGGAAGAAATGTCATGGTAAGTGAAACTGCTCTGGCTTAGGTGGTCTTATTGTGGGAAGAAGATGGGTAGGACTAGCCCTTGGGAATTGTATGATGGAGGCATGAAGTGGGAGCAAACTCGTAAGGAGCGATCACTGAGAATGGGATCCCAGGATGCCTCTTCCAGTCCCAACTCTTGCAAACATTTTAATTTTCTTGCTGGAGGTCTGGAAAATGTGCAGCAAAGGAGCACCATTTGCTCTAGGAGCACCATTCGCTCTAGGAGCACCATTCGCTCTAGGAACGCTTTGGGCTGTTTCACCTCCATTGCTGAAACAGTTGGGGGGGGGCATTTGTTGTTTACCTTTCTCCTTCCTTCTGAGACTCGGAATAACAAACTCAAGTGGTTGCCCTCACCCTTGTCTATCTTCCTCAGCAAACTTGACATCGTGGAAGAAACATGACATGTGGATTATTAAAGAGCATCTGGCTGACTTTTAACCCTGGGTGCATTGCTCAGACCCCATTACCTGTGCATTTATACCGGGGAAGAATTACAGGGTACGTGATCCACAAAGAGGAGATGAGAAAGCAGAGGTAAGAGGTTGTAAAAACTATCAGGGAAAGCAGGATGTAGATCTTACCATTTCAACACTTAAATGGATGAGTAATACATTTCAGAAAATTAACTGCTCCTTTAAGAAGGGGGTCAGTTTCTAAGTCCAAGGAGAAAGAGATGAATTTGAAAAACGTGCAGCATCTTCACTCTGACTCTCAGACACTCAGTTTCTTAGGGTTAAAAAAAAAAACCTTTTGTTTACTTAAACAAATTCTTAGCTTCAGAAATAAAAGCTATACAAAGGCTTTTTCTATCTTTCTTTTCGGATACAACTTCTACCTTCATTCAGGTATAAGCACTTCTCAACTGGTGAGAAACTTTGTTGCTATGGGTCATGGTCCACAGATGGTGTTTTCTAAGTCAGAACTTTGTAAAACTGTAGAGAACTCAGAGAGTATTTAATTTGCGCTGCTAATAAAATGATAAAAATGATAAAAATAATAAGTGGAAAATCATTCAGATTTTCAGGCAAAAGTGTGTGTGTGTGTGTGTGTGTGTGTGTGTGTGTTGTACACTAATCAAGCCTTTATTATCCTGTGGGTTTGTATTTCTGGTCAGCTAGTGATGGAATAAAATAGGGAAGGATTCATCAAATATCTAGGATGTTCTTTCAAAATTAATAAGAAAGGGATACATAGTAAGCTAATAATAAGAACTGCTAATAAGAACTGTTACTGTTGCTCTTTAGTCCTTTGGGTACCAATTTGTATATCCTGTTGCCAAGGCAAAGGTAATTATTGAATCTATCCTAAATCTGAGTGGTGGAGTAGTCAGAAATGACTCCATCTGACAGAAGAGCCAGGAGGCAAGTGATGGATCCTATTGTCCAGACGTGACCCTACATTAACACTACCTATCAACATCTGGATCCTGTCACTAGTCCCTATCCCAGAGCCAAGAGGACTGCCTGGCATAGTCCTAGAACTTCAGAGGTTTCTAAGCTCATTCAACCCTTCACCAAATGAATAGGTGAGGAGACTAACCTAAACCCTGTACCTTCCATCTCCATCTGCCTTATTGCCCCTCTCCAGACCCATTGTTTGGCAGGTGCTGGCAATTTACTCCTTATCTTGCCCATTTATGAGGGATTTAAAAAATTAATAACAAAGGGAGAAGTGGTATTAATATTAATTAACACCATAAAATGAAACAGTTTTGGGATCTCACCCAGTGAATCCTCACAGTCTCTAATTGGAGCCTTGGAGAAAGGGGAGGAGGAGAGGGGAAAGGGAGGGAGGGAAAATGTGTGTGTGTGGGAGATACAGATGACCTACTGGGTGACAGGCACAGGTTGGAAGGGTGACATTTTATTGTAAGCCTCCCAATGAAAGGAAGAAAAGGAAGGGACCAGTCAATTTAATGCAGGGACCAAGAGTGCAGGAGTGTTGCTAAGAGACAGAGATGCTGGTAAAGTTCTATCACAAGCCCTACTCTGACCTTATGCAAATAGAGGCGGCCAACTCTTTGTGGAACGGCTGAAAATTCCACCCCCTGTGTCACCAATACCTGGCATCGAGCCTTTCATTCAAATGTTCTCTAAAAACACACACAGAGGATGTGACAAAGTGTGACACATCTAGGGGTTTTTAACACACACACACACACCTCACAAGGATATGGGAATAGTGATAGCAGTCACAATTTTTAAATGGGAGGGGGCGGTCAGTGGCTGAGCTTCCTGAAGAATTGTCACCCACCCTTACCTTCTGTCACTGGCATCTTCCTTTAGCTGTAAAGTAATCTGAAGAGTCAGAAATTGCCCTCTCCCTGCAGAAATAGAAGCCTATTAAGATACTGAAATAGTGCTCAGAGTGTTGTCATAATTCACACCCGGAGGAGTGTGAGAGGGGAAAGTGTGAGGGTGGGTGGATAGGCTGAGAGTGCTTGGTGCAGAGCAATCTCAGTTCATCTTGACTCCCACCCCCCAAAGTGTGTGTGTGTGTGTGTGTGTGTGTGTGTGTGTGTGAGAGAGAGAGAGAGAGAGAGAGAGAGAGAGAGAGAGAGAGAGAAAGAGAAGAGAGAAACTTTTCATTCACCATTCATCTGCCCACTCTGGTAGAAAAAAAGAAATTTGGGGAAATGAGCCTCCTTAGGGAGTTGAATATTCTTAGAGTTCACATGGGAAGGTGGACAGGACACATCCCAGTGAGCTAGTGACTCTGGATACCAGCTGTAGAAAAAGGTCTCATCATCCTAACAGAGAGGTGGGGACTTAGGTATGTGCCTTTGAGGACTTATGGGTGGTTTGCATTTGGTCAGAGCCCTCTAGCCCAAGGGCACGCTCTGCCACCTGGCCCTGGGTGCCAGAAGGTGAGCTTTGAATTGGAGCTGGATGCTGTTACAGGCTCCAGGGAGCAGCCCTTTGAGAGACAGAAGAGAGAATCCCGACTGAGCCCCAGTGTCAGGATTCCTCACTTTCTGCAGCACTTTCTTTCGTGTGCAGCCTCGTTTCCACACGTGTCCCACTCCCTTTCACCTCGAGTTGGAATATTAGGAAGCCATTCACCAGCCCAAAGGAAGCACCTAACAATAACTGCCCTAGGGTACCAATACAGGGAAGTTGCCCATCACACGGAGAAATAGGTTATTTCACAGATCTTAGCCACTCTTGGAGCACTGTAGTTTTGGGGACCTTGGAGCTGGCTGGCAAGTAGAGGACGGGTAGGGTTTTTCTCAGCAGCTGCACACAGCCCCAGGGACTACGGGGAGGACTAAGGGCGGCTAGACCCTGACCCAATCTGGAAAGCATCTTGCTTGGTCCCCCACTCCTTTTCTACAAAGCAGGAGAACAGAATCATTTTCTCCGAGTGAGGGCAAAGCCCAGCGCACGCAACTTGGAAAACTCAATTTAGTCAGCCTGCTTTTTACATTCCACTCCCTCCCTCCCTTTTGATTTCAATATTGATAACAAGCCCACTGCTGCGCATCTTTATGATAATAGTTGCAAATGAGTCCGGGGCTCCCCACCCCCACCCCCTCGACTAGGGAGCGTTTCAAGCAGTCAGTGGCAAGTAACTTCTCAGGATAACTTCTCCCCGAGATCCTCCCCCTCCCCTTTTAATGGTGGGACTTTTCATAATGTGCACAATACTATTAAAATTTCATATTAGCACTGTGTATGGTGAACTTTGTAATGGGAAATTCAATAGCTGCTGTAAATATTAATGGAATATGAAATGAAGCCACAGCCTCGACCAGCCCTGACAGTAGAACGGAGTGAGCATGTGGCGGCCCCGGGGCGAGAGAGGCCTTTCCTCTTGTCGCTCTCGCTTTATTACATTAGCACTGGCCTCCCCACGCCGGCGTGGGCTCAGAAGCCGAGGCGCAAGGGTCACCCATGACAAATGTCCCCGTGTCTCGCCAACAGGCCCCGCCTGGCCCTGCCACTCCATCTGCTCAACAGGCCCCTGGAGAGTGCTTGCGGGTGTCAGTTTCCGGCACAGAGCTCTGGAGAGCGCCAGGTTTCCTAAAAGATTGCAGTGTTTCGGGTTCCTCCTCAAGTCACCGCTCCCTGGACCTGGGAGGGGACAACTCCAAGCTCGTGTATTAACGAACTCCAAGTGGCAGTTCTGGGGGTGAAAGAGATACTTTGAAAAGTCAGGCTCCCACTCTCGTCTAGACCCATAGCCCACCTTCCCCAAGCCCTATCCCAACCCCGGTGCTAGCCGGCAAGACCGGTCTCAGAACCCGCCTCAGGCTCTTTTTGCTAACAGCTGCCATCACCTTCTGGGGCCTGGAGCAGTACTGGGAGCAGTACTGGGGTCGTAAACTGACCCACGGGCGCCCGTTCACTCCGCCTCCAGCCTAAACTATCAGGACAGTCGATTTGCAGCGCTGTGCGAACTATCAGAGTTTAGGCCTTGGAGCGGCCAGCACAGCCTTTTCTCAGTCGGGAATCTTCCAGAAACCACTGGGGGATGTGCTGCGTAGACTGCGGGAGTCCCAGTAGTTCTTTCAGCAGCGGAGGAGCAGGCCCGGCCTTTTGGAAATCGGGGGTTCCTGCTAGGGAGGACTGCGCGCAGGCAAACGTAGCCATCAACACCTTGTGCTGCGAGTTATTTCTACCGGCTGAGAACGACCCAGAGTTGAGTGGCAGGCGACAGTTCTGCCTGCTCGCAGTATTTATTTTGTACCGACAGCACTTAGGAGACCTTAGTTTTTAGTTGGGACATTAATCTCCACTTGTTAGGAGATCGGCTGTCACCATTGAGCCACTTCTGAAGGCCAATGGTCTCTCGAGCTCCAAGCTCCCGCCACCCGCTACCTGGACGGTGGGGACAAGCAAGGCGGTGAGCAAAGCGGGGACACGGTGGGCCCTGCCGCCGGTCAGGAGACGCCTAGGGGGAGAGTAAAGGAGCTCAGGACTGTAGCGAAGGGCTCCCCTTTTATTTTTACCTCATAGAGAGGAGAGAAAGGGACTCTTTCTTATTGCAAAGATGGTTTTTAAGGCAGGACGCTCGCCTCAAAGGCGCAGCGTGCTAGCCGCCGAGTCGCGAGTCCTCCCATTTCACCGCCACTGACTGCAGAGTCAGTTGCTACCTCCCTTTTACCACCCGCTTAGCTGGGGACGCGTTTCCATTCCATCTACCCCCTCCCTCTTTAAATTGTTTTCTGCCCAGTTTCTCTTCGCTCCCGGAATCAATCCAAAGCAGCGTTGCTGCTATTCCCTCATTTGCTCTCCGGGAACCCAAACATCAGGACCCAAAGGAGGGGAAATAAAGATGCGATTGAAACGCTCCAGGGGTTCCCAGGCAGAGATTGCTTCAGCAAGCTAACCCTGTATTCCAGATCCCCGGCATTGCTTCAGGTGTGGTTTGCTGCTGGTCATGAACCCTTGGCCAGTCTGTCCCTCCTCCTCAGCGAGCTGAGCCTCAGAACTGCTTTGGCGCCACTAAATGCACCCCAACCCCCCAACCCCCGCTAGGATCTTGCAACTTTTTCCGCCTTGCCCCTATAAAAGAGTTACACTTTCTACGAAGATTTAAAAAAAATAGACAAGAAATGGATATAGGTTTTGTAACCGTTAAATAACTTTCCCAGCGTGTATTAAAGGAAGATTGTATTTTATCAACAGCTGATTGATGCCCGTGTGATCCTGTCGGTTTGTCTATAGTATCATATTTATTTAACCTGCTGGGGGACCGTGTTCCGGGGCAGCCTGTTCACGCTGACAAGAGCGTGCACATTACACACTACCCCAGGTATTTTGATTGATTGTTCCCACCCTAAAGCCTTTGGTTCATAATTTAGCACAGCGGGTTCTGCATCACAGACTAGGCTAAAAAAAAAAAAAAAAAAAAAAAAAGAATCCTGTAAGAGATTTCAATGAACAACTATTGGCAACAAACCGTTCTCTACCTGAAACCCCCAAATATTTTAATACCTTAACAATCACAGAACATCCAACTCTTATTTACCCCATTTTCCCCGAAGTGATATCAGAGAATGCATTTTGAGACTGTGGCTGGACCAGTCAGTATTTCTTGAACTAGGGGTGAAGTGGTGAGGACACAGCTTTCTTTCCCCCTCTTTTTCTTTCTCTCGCAATAGCAGGCTTGGGGAGCTGAAGGAGCAGGGAGAAAAGAATGGACCTTTCCCACAGATGCTCCTCTTGTGTGGCTTTGGAATGTAGTTCATAAGGTCTTTTGCTGGAATTACTACCATTGTTTAACTCCACGAGCAAGGAGAGGCTCCTTCTTTTGTTTTCCTTCAGAAGAAAAACTCTTCAGTGTACCTAAGTAACATTCAAAATATTTGTGTGCTTAAAAAAAAAAAAGTAAACCATCTCAGCTGTCTAGTAAAAATGTAACCTGAAATTAGTAATACTTACTGCACAATCCAACAAATAATCTACCTCCTCTTAAGGGATTTCTAAGAAGGCAGCTTGCTGGAGAAACTTATTTTTCTGAGCCTCAGCAAAAGCACATGTTTTAACTCGTTTGCATTTAGCCAATTGTTTTGGCTGTGATAAAGATGGGACACTTATTCCTCTATTGTTGTTCTGGCTAGTCATGTTTTTTTAAAGGATGAGAAAACAAGTTTGAAGTGTGTGTTGTTTCCAGTGATGAAATGGTGTTGTGTGTGCCTGGTGGTCTTGCATTTGTGTTTTAGAGATTCTTGAAGCCTGAAAGGTCATCTTGGCAGCATCCTGTATCTAATCAGACTCCCTCCCCAGAGTTTATTTGGGTATTCTAGGTTGGAGGGGTTGGCCATTATCAAAATGGCCAATGGCATGAATTTCCAGGATGTAGATATGTAGACATTAAAGAAAGACATCAAGGGAATAATTGTCCTCCCATAAGTCAATATAGCTAATACAGTTCCCTCCTTCACTTCTTATGTTATTATTGGGGCAAAACAATTAAAAAAAATCTATCTAGTGAGAATAGATACTGGTGATAGCAATCATTAAAACTTCCTTCTTTATTTCTTCTTCATTTTTGAATATTATTCATAGAAGCTATCTTTGGGCTTGATGTATGCCTTTAAATAAGGATAAAGACATTAACCAAGGTTTATATCCTCCCATTTCTAATTAACATTTCTTTGATTAAAATGTCCCTTATTTTTAATGCTGCCACTAGAGCCTTTCTTCTGTCATCTCACACTTGGGGCCTGTTTGAGGGATCTCAATGGTAGCCTTTCGTTGCCAGTAATATCTTGTTCAGCCACTCTTTTTTATCTCTAGATGTTGCTATTTATCCTTAGATGATATTCAATGAAAAAAAAAAAACTCAGAATATTGGAAAACTCCAGGAAAGGCATCTCTCTGCTGAGAAAACAGCCATAATCAATGCAGACACAGTATTCAGAGAGAAAGACAGGGCAGGCTGGCTAAGGAAATATTTACCCAGGCCTCCATGGCAGCCAGGAGCACTGAGGCAGACCCAGTGCAGTTTGGAAAGGACAGTGATTTGTTTGTAGTAAACAAATTCTATTCAATTTACTTACTCATGCTTAGAAAGTATTGAGGTATCCTAGGAATTTATTTGTGGTCATTTTTTCCCCCAAAGCCTTTAGAAATCATTGGTTTATATGGAAAATGATCTTTCTTTCTTCCTTTCTCTCTCCCTTCCTCCCTCCCTCTCCTTCCTTCTTTCCTTCCTTCCTTCCTTCCTTCCTTCCTTCCTTCCTTCCTTCCTTCCTTCCTTCCTGAAACAGTGCCTCATGTAGCAATGGTTGACGTCTAACTTGATGTGTAGTTCTGAGGATGGCCTTAAGTTTCTGGGACCTGCCCCTACTTCCTGGGCTGACAGACATGTGCTATCTTGCCTGGTTTATGTGGTGCTGGGATTGAACTCAGGGTCTGGTGTATACTCAGTGCTCTAGAAACTGAGCCACATCTTGGCTCTGTGAATAAACTTTTTGAAAAAAAAAACAACCCAAAATGCTATTATCAATTTTCTGTAATAATGAATAAAACCATCTCATATGTTGTTTCTTGAGGAATATTTTGATTAGTTTAAATACATGCTGATACATACACATACAAATTAACCTCTTTGAAGTTTGGCTTACTTCTTAATTGTATAGCTCTGGGCAGGTTACTCCATTTCTCTGTCCCTGAGTTCTTTTATGTAGAGAAAATTAATCATACCTGTTATCAGGGATTGTCAAAAGTGTTATGTGAACTAACTCCCAGAAGCTCTTAAAACAGAACTGGCAGGCATAACTCCTAACCATCAAGCAGCTATTGCTATAGGCCATGGCATACACTGTTTTAATATCAATATTGAAAATATGATTTTTTTCTTGTCTCCTGTGATGTTGTATCACCAGATGCTAATACTCAAACTAAGGATGAATTGGTTTAAGCAGAAAAAAAAAAAAAGGACTGTGTGTAGACACTCAAGTGTCAGCAGAACAGCGCTGCCCCCAAGGAGCGAGACAATCTTTGTCTGCCTTGTATCTTAGGTTCAAGACACACTAAATAACCTTATATGTAAAGTGCAAGAACAAACTTCAGTTCCAGAAAGTGGTGAGAGTGCCACCAAAATGTTTGTACACCACATGCACACTGAATCACAGAGACTTGACTGGAAACCCCTTATGAGCCAAACAGCTATGTCCTCACTTTCCAGCCCCATTCCCCATTATTCCAGAAGGACATCAGCATACTTCTTTCTCACTCCTGCAATGTGCTAGGCACCTACATCCTCCAAAGCATACTTGAGTCTCTCTGTTAATCTTTAACATGGCAGAGCATTTCAGCTTTCTCTGTTAAAAGTATCCTTTTGTAACATGTTTTAGATATGCACTATTAGATTACACAAGGCGGAATTTATTCCTAGGAGAAAGTGATATGTTCTGGCAATGCATTAGACTGCCAATTAAAAACTAGGGCATTAATGTTATATATATATATATATATATATATATATATATATATATATATATATAAAATAAAGAATTGTAGGTTCTGCTGTTTCCTGACCCACATGTTGAGTTTGGGGTTATAACAATACCAGCCTCAACTGGAAACTGTAGTAACATTACCTGACTGTGGTGTCTCTTTGTTTGTGAGCTGGTCTATTCCCCCTTCCAACAGCAGTAACTTGAGAGCTCAACTGAAAGTGGAGTGAGTTCTTGGGAGGTGGTGGACAGAGGCCTCCCCTCCCCTGCAGGTCACCGGTTGGCTGCTACAAAACAAGACTTTCTGTTGTTACAGTCAGATCCTAGGACTACAAGATGAATAGCTTTCATTTTTGTCCCTCCTCCCAACGAACACCTGGATCAAGCTGAGCCAGGAGCTGGTGTCCTCAGGCTCATCAACATCAGCCTCGTACCAGGAGCCACACCTTTCCTCTCTTTCAGTAGGTGTTCCGTGCCCTACTCAGGTCTTATATTTACAATGCCTTGACTGTCATAAGAAGGTCTGTTGCTATTCTGCATGTATACCAGAAACATAGGAAGTCCCAGGACACTGAACTTGGTGGACAGTTAAATTGATCTAAACCTGGAATGAACTTTGTACATCAGATAAAGTTTTCTTCCAGATATCATTTGTTGTTGCTTGGTTTGTTCTGACAGTGAAGTTCAGGTGTTAGAACTCAGCTAGCCATTTCCCACTTTTCCCTAATTCTCTCTCTCTCTCTCTCTCTCTCTCTCTCTCTCTCTCTCTCTCTTAAGATTTATTTATTTATTTTAGGTATACAAGTACACTGTGGCTGTCTTCAGACACCAGAAGAGGGCATCGAATCTCATTACAGATGGTTGTGAACCTGTGATTGCTGGGAATTGAACTCAGGACCCCGGAAGGGCAGTCAATGCTCTTAACCACTGAGTCATCTCTCCAGCCCCTCCCTAATCATCTTTAAGATGAGGGTGAAGAAGCTGGGTGGTGGTGGCCTACGCCTTTAATCCCAGCACTTGGGAGGCAGAGACAGACGGATTTCTGAGTTCAAGGCCAGCCTGGTCTACAGAGTGAGTTTCAGGACAGCCAGGGCTACACAGAGAAACCCTGTCTTGAAAAACAAAACAACACAAAACAACAACAACAACAACAACAACAAAAAGATGAGGGTGAAGGCTATCACTGAACTATATAACCCTTCCTCCTGCATCTCCCAACATTGCTCCACAAGCCTGAAATGAATCTTTGACTTTCTCATATTCAGGCAAGTTGCCTTTAAAACACCAAGGCATACCCCCAAGGTCTGTTGTCTCCTGTGCGTGGAATGTGAGGTTGAAAGAAGAACTAGAGCCCATCTCTAATTCATAAATAAATTCCTTTCTAAACCTTGTTCCCTTTGAGATTTGGCAAATAGTTAAACTAGTTTACATATTTCTTTTCTCTCCTCTTCCTTTTAAGCACAGCTCATAAGTAAGCAGACACCTTAGCAGGCTTTCATCATAGACAGCTTGTTTTTTTATTGCCCTTTTCATAGTAGAGCTATCAAAAATAAGATAATGCCCAAAGATCTAGAGCCTAATCACCTTTCTTGCTGAGTTTAAAGAGTCCTGAGGCTCTTTAAGTTAGCCCTGGTTATGCATGAGGGTGGCTACAGTGTTTGCTTTGCCCCATTTTGATGGAGAGGGTAATGTGTTTGCCAGATAAGGGGAAAGGGACCGGCCACAAACACAAGGCTCTGTTTGATAAACCCTGACATGGTTAGCCATTTTTCACACACATGAAAGGAAGCTTTCAGACCTGAAGGAAAATAGAGGTATCCATTCAAGCTTACTCATGTTTATCAAGACAAAAAAAGGTAAATAAAGAGAACTGGCATCCTGTAGTCTATTTAATTAATTAGCTCCAGAGCTTATCATGACGTTGAAAAGTTGGATAACGTACAAGTTTGTTTCTTTTAGTTGTGATTTAGTGGGTTCTTCAGGTTCACAGACATGGAAGAAAGAGTTATTTTGCTGGCCCTGAGTTGCCCCATAGCAAGGTGTAGAGTCTATAAGAAGGAAGGAACCCTTGAGCTGAATTTAAGCCTGGATAGAGCTGCTCTGTGTTCTTAGATTAGAATACTATTTGAAATTAGTGTTAAAATACATGATCAATGACATAATTTGCAAAGAGCCTATAGACGGAAAACAATAAGGCTGGAAATAAAAGTTCCCTGCCCGCTCTTTCTTAGAATGGGGAACAAAACACCCATGGAAGGAGTTACAGAGACAAAGTTTGGAGCTGAGACAGAAGGAAAGACCATCCAGAGATTGCCCCACCTGGGGAATCCATTCCATATACAACCACCAAACCCAGACAATATTGCATATGCCAGAAAGATTTTGCTGACAGGACCCTGACATAGCTCTCTCTTGTGAGGCTATGCCAATGCCTGGCAAATACAGAAGTGGATGCTCACAGTCATCTATTGGATAGAACACAGGGCCCCTAATGAAGGAGCTAGAGAAAGTACCCAAGGAGCTAAAAGGGTCTGCAACCCTATAGGAGGAACAACAATATGAATTCACCAGTACTCCCCCCCCCCAGCTGTGCCTTTAGTGGCATATTATGTAGCAGAGGATGTCCTAGTTGGCCATCATTGGGAGGAGAGGCTCTTGGTATTGAGAAGATCATATGCCCCAGTACAGGGGAATGCCGGGGCCAGGAAGAGGGAGTGGGTGGGCTGGGGAGTGGGAGGGAGGAAGGTATAGGGGACTTTGGGGATAGCACTTGAAATGCAAATGAAGAAAATATCTAATAAAAAAAAAAGTCCCCTGCTGGCGTGCACTTAGTAATTTGAGGCTGGTCTGTTCTAGAACTCCAGGTAATTAAGTGCATAATAAAAGCATTTTAAAAGAAATAACTGGCTATGGGGTTGCAGCCAAGTCAGTAGGGAAATGCCTAGTGTAAATGAGGTGGTGGGTTCAGTTTTTAGCACTGTAGAATTAGGCATGCTGGTACATACCTATACCCTTAACCCTCAGAGGGCAGAGGCTGAGGTGACCCAAAGCTCAAGGCCATATTCAGTTTCATAGTGAATTTGGCATCAGCCTAAGGTATGTGACACCACCAAGTCTCAACAAACCAAATAAAAACAACAAGAAATCACTTTATTATTCAGAATGATATTTTAACATGTTGAGGATTGGGACTGGAGAGATAGCTCAGGGAGCTCAGAGGACCTGAGTCCAGTTCCCAGCAGCAACGCTGTGGGACTCACAACCACCTTTAACGCCAGGGAACCCAGTGCCCACTTTTGTCCTCTCAGGGCATCCACACACATTTGAAACACACATAAGTAAAACCAAATCTTTACTTAAGAAATAAAATGTTTAAAGGTTGAGAATGAGCTATGTTTTGCCTTATGCAAATTTTCTTTTCAAGATAAACAGGAAGAAAATCAGATATGTTCCAAAGTAGAGTCATTACTTGAAATAAAAATCCAGCTATTTTTATTATTGCCACTGCATTTTGAGTTTCACCTTTTATAGTTTAACGGCTCACAGTTAATTTATAAGGAAATAGCAACTCTAACTTAATATCCTAGTAAATCTTTTTTTAAAATTTTCTTATTAGAAATTCTAATTCTTTGGTTCCTTCTAAATTAAAAGTGTTTAATAAACTAAGGAAATGACCTTCAATGATTAGTTCATCTATAGAATGCTTAAGAATGCGATCACGTGAATTTCTAGGCCTGTGCTTTTTCCATATATGAATCAATTTACACATTTTTTGTTCTTTGTTATTAATAATCTATATGAATGTAGAGTTTTAGATGAATTTAATGTCAATTAGGGATTAATGTGCATTAATTAAATTGACAGTATCTTCTTAAATGAGAAAAAGGGATTTAGTTCTAATACTGATGATCTTAATAAAGCTTTCCATGAGTTGTCTGTATTTTCTCAACATTAGAAATTGTTTTTATTAGAAGGTGAAGTAATTTAGTGCTGGCTAGGTGGCAAAACTCAGATAAATCAAGTGATTGCAAACTGATTTTGTTTTTGTTTTTGAGGTTGTCTAACCAAGCCATGTAACTTTCAATTAAAAAGGAATCAATTTGTGTCAGCCATTTAAAAATAAAAACACAAATTGAACTCCACATTTAATTTTCTTTTGAGTATTTTGTTAGATGGTTAGACATTTGGAGAGATTAGACACAGGCTGTATCTACCACGTAATGTTCAACCTCTTTGTTTAAATCTTACATAGTGTAAAAGCTGTATTTGCCCAAATGCTTTTCAAGTACAATCCTCGTCACAGAAGGAACCATATTTTGTAATAAAATCTTGCTACAGATCTGTGAAGATTCTGGAATTATCGTATCATCACTATGAGAAAGAGCCATACTACCCCAACACGTGTGGGAGTGCAAAGTTGTCATGATGTGCTCCCTCCCAGGAAGCTATCCACATAAAAGTCTATGTGCCTCAGTTACCTACAGCAGACCCCTTGAGGTTTTCATACCTCTCCTCACCCCTGTCTTTTTGTTGTTGTTAAGATATGGTCTTGTAAAGCTCAGACCAGGCTGGCCTCAAACTCACAATCCTTCTTTATC
Source organism: Mus minutoides (assembly GCA_902729485.2). Classification (NCBI taxonomy): domain Eukaryota; kingdom Metazoa; phylum Chordata; class Mammalia; order Rodentia; family Muridae; genus Mus; species Mus minutoides. The sequence continues at coordinate 4,377,104 of LR749496.1, forward strand.
TTTATCTCTCCAAGTACCACCATGCTGGCCCAAATTACTTTCTAGCTTACAATTTCATTATTATTTTGAAGTGGAAAATTGAGGCAAGAATGCAGCAAGAGGAGGAACTACCAAAAAAACATTTCTATTCATGATATACATTAATTTCACTCCATATGCAGACAATTATGTGCCATCACACACACACACACACACACACACACACGTCTCAGTCAGGCAATGGTGGTACATGCCTTTATCCCCGCAGGCAGATCTCTGAGTTAGAGGCCTGCTCTACAGAGTGAATTCCAGGACAGGCGAGACTACACAGAGAAACCCTGTCTCAAAAAGCTAAACTCAAACCAAACCAAAAATAACCCAAGCAAAACACAAAACAAAACAAAATAAAAACCAAAAACCAAAAACAACAACAAAAAAAATCCAATCAAACAAGCCAAAAAACAGAAAAAAAAAAAAAACCCACAAAACAAAAACCTTAATTCTCACTTTGTATCCCTGGTTGACCTGAAACTTGTGACTTAGACCGAGCTGACCTTGAACTGACAGAGATCCATCTGCCTCAGCCTCCTAAGGGCTGGCATAAAAGACATGCACCATTCCATCATGCTCAGCAAACAATATACATACATACATACATACATACATACATACATACATACATACATGCATACACACACACACACACACACACACACACTTCTAAAGTGCTTCTGTCTCAGTACACCACACTTCTGAGGATGCATGCAGTGGGATGAGGTTGAGTTCAAGGCAAATGAAGCATAGATTCATTTATTAATTTTGAGCCTAGAGGCAGAGTGATCTAGATTGAAGAATTTTACTTTTAAAAAGATTATGCTCATCTTTAGCTTCCCAATGTGCTGGACTAACAAGAGCTTCCAAAAAGTTTTAAATTAATTCTATTATTTTACGTGTATGAGTGTTTTGTCTGTGTGTACGTCTTTGGGCCGTGTGTGTGTGTGTGTGTGTGTGTGTGTGTGTGTGTGTGTGTCTGGTACTCTCGGAGGTCTGAAGAGTGCCTCAGATACCTTGGGACTGGAGTTTTGTATGGTTGTGAGCCACCATGTGGGTTCTTTGAATTGAACCCAGACTGGCTGGGAGAACACTGGCTGATGTTACCTGTTAAGCAATCTGTCCAGCCTGCATAGCTTTATTAAACGAACTACTTTGATTTTTGATCTTTGTCAGTTAAAAAAATCAAATCTACTTCTCTACCAAGATGGGACCCAAAGTTGCAGTCTCTTTATTTGGTACAGCATGCAGTTATAAAACAAACAAACAAACAAACAAACAAACAAAACCTACCCACCCAACCAAACAAATATTCACCACCACCACCCTTAACACTGTCTTCTGAATACAGAGAGAATAATGCATTTTTATTGAGTTGAGCAGAGATCAGCTCAATACCTGGAGGATTTTTTTCTCATTTGTTTTGAGACAAGGTCCCCCTATCTTGTCTTGCTTGGCTGGCCTTGAGCTCACAGGGGTCTGCTAGCCTTTGCCCGAGTGCTGGGATTAAAGGTGTGCACCATGACACCAGGCAAAGCAGACTTCCTTATAATTCATTCCAGTGATAACACTGAGCAAGACCCTGCTGCTGTTTGTCAGGGTGGCAGGGAAGGGACACTTAGATTCCACTAGAGTCACTCAAATCACTGTTTTCCAATAGTGACTGCACAAATGGAACCACCCTGGAAACTTTTTAAATATCTGCATCATAATCATCCAAGAAGTGCCTTCCTCTGCAGACACAAACATGCCATTTACGACTATAATGTCTGGTATTTCTTGGAAATGAGTCACGATAGCCATGTTATCCTGAGATGAGAGCGGTCACTGGGAGAGCCAAATTGCTTGCTGTTTGATTGTCCCCTTTGAAACTCAGCAAACCACAATATCCCTTCTGTAAGTAACATTCAGACATGCTAAGATAAAAATGAGTACTGGGAACAGTAGAACCTCAGTACAGAAAATAGTACAAAACTCACTCACATCTCCAAATCATTTTCCTTTTTAAAAAATGGTATTATTATGTCAGGCAACATTTATATAGAAGATTATCAATTCCTTACTTGATTACTGAATTTATCCAAATCCTGTCTTCTGTTCTTCTGTGGGGTGTGTGTGTGTGTGTGTGTGTGTGTGTGTGTGTGTGTGTGTGTGTGTGTATGTGTGAACCTACCATGGTGATGATGCACATGTGGAGGTCAGAGGACACTTGGTGAATCCATTCCTTCTTTCCACCATATTGGCCCTAGGGATCCAACTCATCAAGCTTGGGGACAAGCACCTTTACCACAGAGCCATCTTTCCAGCTCATCTTTTCAGTTTTGATATTATAAGACATTCAAAATGTGAGAGCAGCCATTGAGAAAACTATTTTGCTGATCCAGATTGATAAATATGAGAAGCTGGTTCTGCCCATAGTTTTATTTCCTATGTCAGGATGCTGACAATGGAAGATACCTTCCAGGATTGTAGTCTCCAGCAGTCACCAGGGGATGGCTGGGGATGTGGCTCAGTAGCAAAGCTCTTACAATCCCTCCAGCCCCCTATATTACCTGGACAGATCTTTGAATCACAGACCCAAGGGTTCCTCCAGAATAGTCCTAGTTTGATCTGAGGCTGAGCTGCTAGTAAGCATGAGGGTAGGCATTCACCGTCTCTATTGCTCCAACTCATCAATCACAGGGTCACAGGTATCCATTTGAGGATTCAAGGGGTTCTCTTCCCTCCCTGTACCCATACCATCCCAGGGTAATGATTAGAGTGCAAATTATTTGCACTGGGAAGTAGTAGGGAGAGTCATATTATTGGGCACAGCTTCCTTCATTGGATGAAACACTCTCTATCTTGTTGAGAAGATTTACTCATCCCTAAATACTTTGAAAGATAACCTGTTTCATGTGTTACACAGCACAGGTATCATTCACTCCCCATTCCTAACTCACAGATGGAGAAATCAAATCTCTTACAGGCAAAACAGCTCATCATGGGTTTCCCAGGGAGAAAGTTGCAGAAGAGAGATCCGAAGCAGCACAGAAAGCAAGGTGTGGTGGCTCACACCTGTAACTGCAGAGCTCGGGAGGCAGAGTCTGGGAGAGCACCACAGATTCAAAGCAATCACAGCGAGTCCCATGCCAGGTAGGGATGCATAGCAAGATTCTGTCACAAACTAACTAACTAATCAACCAACTAACTGACCAACTAACTAACCACTCAACCAACTACTGAACAAACTAAAACAGGACTGAATTGGATGTAGTGGTGCATGTATGTAATCCTATTACTCAGTTGACTGAGGTAGAAGGATCTCAAATTTTAGGTTACCCGGCACATTTTGGAACACTCCTTTCTCAAAAACCTTTAAAAAATGAAGTGTGATGATAATATGATTCCAATGATTTTATTCTCTTTCTGCAACACACATGTGTACACATGTACACACACACACACACACACACACACACACACAAATAAACACATACCTCATAATCATTGACAAAATATATGTCATATATTGCTCTATAAAGGATTCAACATGATCAACAGAAATCCAAATTATATTGACAACTAAAATGAATAAGAAGCAAATGAGACAGGACAACAAGAAAAGGAAGATTGGGTATAAATTGTATCCACAAAGCTTTATTATCTTGCCAATTGTAATGACCTTGACTCTAACTTTCTGAAGAGAAGGCAGGCTTTAAGGGCTTCGTGTGACATCCTGTTGACAAGGTTAGCAAAAGCAAAGAAGATGCAGATGGGAATGGGGCTGTGCTACAACCTCAAAGTTTCTCCTCTTGATTTCTAGTTCTCTTGGGGCTGTCAACAATGGCTCTGGTGGTGCTCATGGACATACCTGCATCTGTGAGACAGGGAAAGCAGGATGCCAGTCAGGAACATTCCATTGATCCATGGCAACTTACAGAGGTTGTAGATCTGGAGTCGGGGTTCTTTATCATTTAATTCCTTCTGATGCTATTTGTCACAGCACCAAAGACAGATAAGTTTGTCATTAAACCCATAACACCAGGCTGATTGTAATATTTCAGATACATTTCTTAAACTAAATGTAAGATAGAGTCTATCATACCCTTCGACACTTCAAGTCATTCTTCACTCTTCCAATTTTGCTTAGAGGGTCAGTGCATTTGGTTGATTCAAACAGTATGTGGGCATTCAGAAGAAAAAACAGTCTTGGTGGAGTAATGGGGGAGTTGGGAGATAGAATTTAGGTAGAATTTAGTTAGGAGATTTTTTTTCCCCTTGTTCCGGTCAATCCCGCTCGCTCTGCTCGAGCCCGCTCACTCTGGCCAGCCCCACTTGCTCCCGGCCACTCCCGTATGGTCCCCGCTTGTTCCAGCCAGCCCCGCTCGTTCCGATCGGCTTCACTTGCTCCGGTTTGACCCCGCTCGTTCCGGCCGTCCCCATTCGGCCCCACTCGCTCCGGCCCTGCTAGCTCCGTCGTCCCCGCTTGCTCCGGCCGTCCCCGTTCGGCTCCGCTCACTCCAGATAGCCTGGCTTGCTCCGGTTGGTCTCTCCGGTCCAAGGATTCATTTCTTATTATTCTTCATAAGTACGCTGTAGCTGACTTCAGACGCACCAGAGGAGGGCGTCAGATCTTGTTACGGGTGGTTGTAAGCCACCATGTGGTTGCTGGGATTTGAACTCATCACCTTCGGAAGAGCAGTCGGGTGCTCTAACCCGCTGAGC
>LR749496.1:4381940-4416814 GCA_902729485.2 Mus minutoides
TTAGGAGATTTAATTTAGCCTGAGAGGAGTTATTGGATAAACCCTCAGCAAGTAAGAGAAAAAAAAAAAAACTTGTGGAGATAAGACAATCACAAAAGAAGTATTCTTGCTAAAGGGCAAAGAGATGTCTTTCATCTATCTATCTATCTATCTATCTATCTATCTATCTATCTATCTATCTATCATCTTCTAGAGCACCAAGAATATAAGTTTTCTTATATGAAAATGAGCAGGCTAGTGCTCTACCAATTTTGAAATCTTTCTGTCTTGAGCGCTTGCAAAAGCATTAGTCAGCTAGCGTTTTGATGGACTCAGAGATGGGGAAAGGAGGGACAGGGGTAATCCTTGAGGCCCCAGAGCCAAGCTTCCATCTGAGAAGCAGCCAAGAGCTTCTGAAGCAGACCTATGAATCAGGGGACGGAGTCACAGCTGCATGCTGTGCAAACCAGCTCTCCAGCTCCAGGCGGAGGCTCAGCCCCAGCAGGAAGGCACTTCCAAGGAATTCAGATCTTCTGCCAACAGGATCACTTGAGTCATCTTTCAACATCACATTCCAACCCCAGTGTTCACGCTGAGTCCTCGGGTGTTCATGAGGAGTCTGGCCTGGTTTTGGCTCTCTGCAGATTCATAGTATCAGAATGTTACCCAGACATCCAGAAAATGTTAGGTACTTCTCACCTACCAACAAATGCTTTTCAGCTTCTCTTAAGAGCTACTCCCAGTCTGAAAACAATTCTTTTCTTTTTGCTTAACAGTGTTGTTTGGCTAGTATAAAAAAAAAATAAACCACCCACCACCAATAAAAGCCAACAAAGCAAACCAATGCCCTGTGCAAGTGTCCCTATTCTCCAGCAGACCAAGCGCCAGGAATGTGTCATTTTGTCTTTTATGTATGTCATTTTTACAGGTGCCACCGCCTGGAGTCTATACACAACTGCATAGCTAGAAACACATTGTTAATCCAACAAGGTTTTGTTTTTCAAATCAGATAGTAGTAACCCAAGCAAATCAAGGCATGCATAAACGTGTCTGTTTAATTCTAGGGCCGTGTTGGTGAGGGGTAGCTACGTGTTGACTTCTAGACCCATTATCACTTATTGCTCTTGTCCACACCTCCTGATTCTCCTTTCTCTCTACATCCCCCTGCCACCTATGTAGGCATGCTCATGGATGTGCCTGTGTGTGAGTGTGGAGGCCAAGGGTCAGCATTGGGTGTTTCCTACAGTTGCTCTCCAGTTGGTTTTTATGGAAAGGTCTTTCACCAAGGTTACTGCAATCTGTTCTTGGGGCTCTGGTGAAGCCACCTCCTCATTACCCAGCTGGCCTCAGTGGTTATTCCAAAGTTTACAAACGGCACGTCAGTACTCACATGTGTGACTGTCAGAGCATGGGGTGGTGTTTACTAAGGGATTCAAAAACAGAAGTGAAATAAAAAGGCACATATTTAATTTGTCCTCCAGAGTAGAGTTCAGCTATGGACTGTTTAGGGCTTCCATAGTAATTATGGCCCTGACATTTTACTTCAAAGAAGTTGGTGTGCGTATTATAAAATGTATTTTAATTTTTGTTGTATTATATTATTACTATATTATATTATTTATTTATTTATTTACTTTTTTTTTGAGGCAGGGCTTCTTTTTGTGTATCTCGGGCTGTCCTGGAACTCAGAAATCCACCTGCCTCTGCCTCATGAGTGTTGGGATTAAAGGCATGTGCCACCACCACCTGTCATGAAATGTATTTTAAAATTTAAAGACTAAAACCGAAAAACTTAGGCATGGTAAAACTAGACAAATAGACCATTGGAACCATTAGACTATAGAAACAGACCTATCTATGTATGTCCTTTCCAACAAGGACAAATAATAATTTTATGACAAGTAGGAAAAAATATTTTCTGTAAATGTTCTAAAACAAGTACATATCCAAGAGAAAACTGTAGCCTTTAGATTGTTCTATATCCAGACAATAATTACACATTGAGCATGGAAAAATGATATGTTTCCAGAGATAAAGAATGAATGATAGGCAGGGTACCTAAGAAAGAAATAATTAAATATAAAAAATGTAAGTTAGTGTGAAGAAAATGACTATGGTTTGATTTTCTCCACTTCTACAAAAATCAGGATCATTTGGAATCTAACGTTTGCTAGTTGTATCAATTTTTCACCTTTCTTGAGAAGATATGACTTAATTTATGCTCACTAAAACTGTCTCAGCTTCCTTTTCCGCCACTAATCTAACATGGCTGAGGGACTTTTGCATCTCAATCCCCAGATCTGTTGACTTCAGTTTTCTTGGAATATTATCTGTCTTTCTACATGCACAAAGACTTTGAGCCAATTCATTCTGTCTGTGCAATTACCTTTCTGTCTCTAAAGATCTCTACTGGGATTTCCTTGGAAATATTTCAGTGATAGCTTTATTTCGTAGACAAAGGAAGCAGAGCGAATAAAACATTTCCTGGGAATTTGACAGTCTTGGCGTTGAAAAGTTAAGCACTGAAGCCATCACAGACGCAAACAAGGGAGTCTTCCCAACGCCAAAGTCAGAACGTTCCCGGATCCCGCTTGATGAGCGCTTCAGTGACAAGCTTCGTTAGAACTCATTTCCCATGCTTGGACTCTGTCTCAGCTTCACCTGAACACTGCCAATTAGCTCTGGAAGGAAGCTACACTGTGAAGCGTTTTATAATGTTGGATGTGTGTGGATCTATTTTTTTTTTCTATGATTAAAACATGCTACTGTCAAGAGGAAGTAGGTTGGCAGACAGAGGAACACTGGATGGAGGACGTCTTATCTACAATTAATTTTCTGTAAACGTGTCTACACGTTTAACAGATATCGACAGGTGAGTCTCCCGCTTTACACTCACAGGGTGTGATGTAACTTACTAATGATCCCATTTCTTTGGTGTTGTATCCTTCCATCCTAAGATGTGTCACAGTTTTTAAAGTTTGTAACGTCAGCGCTTCTATTGACATTTCTCCAGCAAGTGAGATGTATGCTTCACGAAGCTCTGTGGCAAGTTAGCTTCCCACCACCATAACAGAGAGAGCTGAGGTAATCAACTCACAGTTGGCTCACAGTTTTGGAAGCTCCAGTCTATGCTTGGTGAAAGGTATTGCATCACAGCAGGAGACACGACAACAAAGCCATTCGCCTTCACACCCTGGAAGTTAAAATGAAAGCAAAGCAATTCTCAGAGTCCCACAACCCACCAGAGAATATTCCCAAGTACCCGAAGAGTTCTCATGATGGCCTACCTTTTAAAGTTGCTACCACCTTCCAATATAGGCACTAACTGGGAACCAAAAATGTTAACAAGGGGGCTTGTATAGTTAACACACAGATTCTGAGTGCTGAAATGTGCTGAGGTTGTTCTCAGAGTCCATTCCTACATCCCAAAGCACTCACCTACACAGGTTCTGGATCGAAGGGCTGTCCATTGGAATGGTTGTTTCTTTGCTCTGCTTCTGGGTAGGAATGAACACATGTCCTCGCTTTATGACCCCTTAGGGGAAAATCTAAGATTTTACACAGAGGGTGTTTCTGATTAGCTCTTTTGCTGTAGAGTGTCCCAGATGGACCCCAGACTGCCCCAGAGAGCTACATGTGCTTTGACCTGTTCCTTCCAAGTCTGACATGCCTGGGTTTGGCAGACAGGTTTCTGCCAGCAGGTGTTTTCTGTTTTCCACTTTACTTTTGCTAGCAAACTTTCTTTCTTTCTTTCTTTCTTTCTTTCTTTCTTTCTTTCTTTCTTTCTTTCTTTCTTTCTTTCTTCCTATTGGAGATTTTCTTTATTTATATTTCAAATGTTATCCCCTTTCCCGGTTTTCTGTCCTCCGGGAAACACCCTATTATATCCTCCCTCCTCCTGCTTCTATGAGGGTGTTCCTCTACCCATCTACCCACTCCCACCTCCCGACCCTCGATTCCCCTACACTGGGCCGTCTATGGAGCCATCATAGGACCAAGAACCTCTCCTCCCACTGATGCTTTCATTCTTTTAATCGTCCTTGTCAGGCCACACACCCTGACAAGGGTGACAAGGGATCATGTACACTGTTGGTTGTTTGGAATGCGGGCCCATGGTTCTCAGAACTTTTTTGCTAAAGTAATTTGTAAGACTGACAGAGACTTTCAGCAATGACGTTCTGATCCATAAGAGCAGAAAGAGGTAGCAAGTTACAAGAGGCATCTCCACAGGACTTTCAGCTAGGAGAAGAACTCTCCTGTTCTTGATGTCCCCACCCCCAACCTGCACTCTAGTCAGGGATGAACTGGGTCAGTTGTGTAAAGGATAACACAGACCCTGACTTAACCCAGAGTTATTTCCCAAACTGGCTAGCTAATGAATGTGAACAGGCCTTTTGGGCCACAAGGGTTAGCGTGAGTGCTAGCCATGCATTATCTTATTTAAATTTGACAACGAGCTTGGAAAAAGCTTGGAGAGGTTAAGCTGCACACCACAGCTGATAAATGGCAGAACCACTGTTCAAACTGAGGGAGTGAACCACGTCAACTATTCCATACAAATGTAATAATTATGCATTTCACCATTAAACCTGCTTTCTGATTACACAGGTTGTAGAGATAGATAATTTTTATTCCTAGTATTTATTCTTAGCTGCAACCACATATTTAATTAATAGATTTTATATTTATTTCACTTGTTTATAAAATATGCTCTCCTTTGTTGATTAAATGGCTAAGTGTCAGGGAGTATAACTTACTTAATTACGTATTTCTTAATTATTCTTGTATTAGTTAATTATATGGAATTAATTTTTAAAAATTAAGTAATTATATTTTCTAACATGACTATTCTAATGTCAATCACATATCTCTGTTAATTTTGAAAATATGACTCAGGCATGATTAACGTATATTTAATTTTAGCATAACTTAAACTAAAATTCATATAGGCTTTTACTGATTTCATGTATATTATATACACATGTATACACAGTAGTACAGCTCAATTCCTCTAAAATAATTTGTTACAATACATGTAAAATTGATACATTTTATTATTAATTAAAACATGCAAGAAACTTCTAAAACTGAGCCTCTGTTCTGAGATAGCTTGGAAATGCTGGTCTTTAAATTGAGCATTTCCTGTCTTTCTGCTCTGTCCTATTATTTTCCGCTGGAACCATTCTGTGTTGAAAACCTACTGTGAGAAAACGACTTAACTATGCTGTCAGCTTCTTGGGGACAGGGTCATTGTTTTATATTCTACACATGAAATAGCTTCTGGCACAGTAAGTGTTTGTTGAATTTGAATTTTGAATTTAAGTGAAATGATGCTGAAAATTTTACATTAGCTACAGTCATCCATCTGAATTTAAGCCAGCGGTTGCTATCTTGTAGAGGGGAATCATTAATAATGTGATTGCGATGGAGGTTATTTTGGTGACAGAACAAGATGAAAACATTTTCTTTCTCCTTTGAGTTTTCTGTTCCAATCATGCATGAGATTTTCATACTAGTGTTTTTGACTCAAGTGAAAATTATGAGATACATTATCATTAAAGTTTGTGATATCTTGTGGCCAAAGAACTTAATACATTTAACTCCATCTACTTTTTATAAAGAAAAAAAAAAAAAAAAACCTCAAAGGAAATGAAGAGGGGCTCAGTGGTTGGTCAATGTCACACAGGTGCCTGCTGACAGCGAGTGTGATGGTTCTACATCTCCACTCAGTGCCCCTTCTGTGGTGGTTACCTCAGAAACGTTTATTAGATATTAATTATTAGACCTTATTATTGAGCTAAACAATTTTATTTTCACTCACTTATTCCTTTTAGATACTTGCTTGTTGTTAGATGCAATGGAAACAAAAACTCTGTACAATATTACTGGGATTATAATTTCCTGTGAAATATTTGAAATCTTCTTTCTTTCTCCCTCCTTCCCTCCTTCCCCCTTCCCTCCTTCCCTCCTTTCCTCCCTTCCTCCTTCCCTCCTTCCCTCCTTCCCTCCTTCCCTCCCTCTCTCCTTCCCCTTCCCTCCTTTCTTCCCTCCCTCCCTCCCTCCTTCCCTCCATTTCTTCCTCCCTCCCTCCCTCCCTCCCTCCCTCCCTCCCTCCCTCCCTCCCTTCTTCCCTTCTCTTCCTCCCTTCCTTTGTTCCTTTTCCTCCCTTCCTTATTTTGAGAATGGAACTTTCCTGGCCTTGAACTCTCTACCCTCCTAAGTGCTGGAATTAAAGACATGCTCCATCGTCATAATATTTAAAACATTTGAGACCAGGAGAATCTAGTTTTATAATATACTGCAGTGGCGTTTCCTGGACTATGGTACTGTTTTAATAAACTCTTCCATGCTCCCTGTCCTAGAAGGCTTATATGTATTGAAGATGGATATCTGTTCACATGATAAAGGATTGAATAAGATAGTAGGTGAGCCTCTTATTTTTTAGAAGCAATTTTTGTTATATTACAATTGTAAATATTTTTGTCATCTAAAGTTAAAAGTATATTGAAATAATTTTTCTTAAGGAAATTGTAAACTGTTTCTAAGTGTAAACTTTTTAGGTCATGTTCTCTCTTCCCAATTCCTGCCTTAGAAAAAGAGAGCTCCGGTCTGGCATCCATGAAGTCAGATCCTTCTAGCCCTGGAGAGCTCACCTTTGGTTGTATGGACCATCCAAACAGAGGCTCCATTTTACTTATTCTCTCTCTTTGGGCCATGGTTTGTGAACCTGCAAGTCTCATTGCTTTGGGTGGATGTCCTGAATTATGGATCTAAGTGAAAGGAGAACTTACTGTTGATGGAAAAATACAGACTTAGGAGTAACACCGACTTCATTACTGAGATTATAAATTGCAGACTCATCAATGCTTCCTGCTTCATCATGAATCTACTTCCAATGTCCCTTTTTCCAAAGACAACCCAGCATTTGCCGCGCCATAGGCTCAGGAGTTGAGTAGGCTTCCTAATATCTGGACTGATCATCTTGGTGACAATGCATTTTTGGTTCCAAAAGTTTTAGGGTAGGAGGAGCTAAAATGGAAAACACAACTAAAGCCGCCCTGTTTGGGTATGATGCAAGGGCAGGGATGGGTAGAGCTTATGGAGTACTATTGCAGTCACCTCTCTGAGAGAACTCAAATGGAGGCTGTCTTTGGAAATCACAGGATTTCACAAGCCAGGTGCCCATTCTTTGATTCGTTAATGTGGTTTGGGGATACCAATTTAATCTTCCATGCAAAAGATAAGCATGCAAATTGTTACTTCTTTATGGATTGCATATGATTCAGTCAGCTTTTAAAAAATTTTTTTTATTTTTTTATTTTTTTCCAACTTTTATTAGATATTTTCTTCATTTACATTTCAAGTGTTATCAAGCAAGTTCCCTATACCCTCCCCCCTCCCGGCCCTGCTCCCCTACCCACCCACTCCTACCTCTTGACCCTGGTGTTCCCCTGTACTGGGGCATATATAGTCTGCATGACCAAGGCTCCTCTCTTTCCAATGATGGCCAACTAGGCCATCCTCTTCTATTTATGCAGCTAGAGACATGAGCTCTGGGGGTACTAGTTAGATCCTGTTTTTCTTCCACGTATAGGATTGAAGACCCCTTCAGCTCCTTGGGTACTTTCTCTAGCTCCTTCCTTGTGAGTCCTGAGTTCTATCTAATAGCTGATTGTGAGCGTCCACTTCCATGTTTGCCAGGCATTGGTATAGCTTCCCACAGCTATATCAAGGCATTTCAGCACTATCTTGCTGGCATATACAATCGTGTCTATGTTTGGTGGCTGATTATGGGATGGATCCCCGGCTGCTGCAGTCACTGGTTGGTCCATCCTTTGGTTCAGCTCCACACATGATCTCTGTAACTCCTTCAATGTGTGCTTTTTTCTTAATTCTAGGGAGAGGTGACGTGTCCACATTTTGATCTTCCTTCTTCTTGAGTTTCGTGTGTTTAGTAAATTATATCTTGGGTATTCTAGGTTTCTGGGCTAATATCCACTTATCAGTGAGTACATGTTATGTGATTTCTTTTTCTGATTGGGTTACCTCACTCAGAATGATACCCTCCAGATCCATCCATTTGCCTAGGAATTTCATATATTTATTGTTTTTAATAGCTGAGTAGTACTCCATTGTGTACATGTACCACATTTTCTGTATCCATTCCTCTGTTGAGGGACATCTGGGTTCTTTCGAACTTCTGGATATTATAAATAAGGCTGCTATGAACATAGTGGAGCATGTGTCCTTGTTACCAGTTGGAATATCTTCTGGGTATATTCTCAGTAGAGGTATTGCTGGATCTTTCGGTAGTACTATGTCCAGTTTTCTGAGAAACTGCCAGACTGATTTCTTTTTTTTTTTTTTTTTTTTTTAATCTACCAACTATCTCTGCCTACCTTGAATACTTGCTTAAAGAGTTAGAGCAAATTAAAAATGCCAAATCCAGTGCCTGGACGCTAACACACCCTTGTCAGGAGAGAAAACTTAAATCTTAAAGTTCTTAGGCACTTTCTTTTGACTCTACTGCATGAGTTTCTGCCTCTTTTCAAAGTGTAGTGCACCACAGAGAAAACACCACTCAGCAAAGTTGATATGAATTAGTTGACTGAAGAAGAGGTCAGGACCACCGACCTGCTCTCAGAAGACACAAAAGTAATAGGCAGCATAGTGGAAGAGGCCTGCTGTCAAAGCACAGTAGGATGTCAGTGGGCAAAGGTCTGTCTTCACCAAGAAACTGCAGGTCCATGATGACTGAGAGAGCACAGGCACTGCAGTAACCTTGAGACAAATTTTGAACAGATATATTAAAAACCACTCCTCCCCCAATCATACAAGAACTAGAAACTGTTGCTCTGTATTAGGAAAAAAAAAGGTGTTGTTAAATATGGAGATCAACACCCAGACACTATTGTGGATGCCAACAAGAGCTTGCTGACAGGAGCCTGATGTAGCTGTCTTCTGAGAGGCTCTGACAGTGCCTGACAAATACAGAGGTGGATGCTCACAGCCATCCATTGGACTGAGCACAGGATCCCCAGTGGAGGAGCTAGAGAAAGGACACAAGGAGCTGAAGGGGTTTGCAGTTCCATAGGAGGAACATCAATATGAACCAAACAGTACCCCCAGATATTCCAGGGACTAAACTACCAACCAAAGATTACACATGGAGGGACTCATTGCTCCTGCTGCATATGTAGCAGAGGATGGCCTTGTGGGACATCAATGAGAGGAGAGGCCCTTGGTCTTGTGAAGGCTCAATGCCCCAGTGTAGGGAAATGCCAGGACAGGGAAGTGGGAGTGGGTGGGTTAGTGAGCAGGGGGAGGGGAGATGGGATGGGGGGAGTTTCTGAGGGGAAATGAAGAAAGGGGATAAAACTTGCAATGCAAATAAAGAAAACATCTAATTAAAAAAACAAAGAAAAAATATGGACACTTTAAGAAATAAATCTTACTCCATTATATCACAAAATACAACTGTTTCTCATGTGGAGGAAAATGGAGGTCAAAAATCAATCAGAATGATAATTTTCCATGGTTTTTCAAACTGAATCTTAAAGCAATAAATACTATATTGTTAATAGAAAGAAACCTCTGACCAGTGTGATAAGTCTTTATTGTATTCCATTCAATTGCTTGAAAACAACGTCAGATAAGTGTGAATTAGAAATGATCTTTTTTTTTTTTGATACTTTAATTTTCCCTTTCTTTTTGCTGCTCCGGGTGTTGAACCTTGATCCTTTATGCTTCAAGGCAAGTGGTTTGCAGCTGAGCTACGTTTTTATTTGCTATTTTTGAGACACTCTCAAGTAACCTTACAACCTTCCTGTCTCAGCCTCGAGTAGCTGGAATTCTGGAATTACCTGTAACACCAGGCCTGGCCATTTTATATTTATAAAAACAATAAATGTTCCAAATAATGAATGATACTATTTGAAAATTAACCTGTTATGTCTACCTGCTTATAAATATATAAATATAATAACCACTATACCCATATATTTAGAAGCAGAAAAATAGACTTTAATATTGATGTAGAAGGGGATAGCCTTAAAATATTTTTAAATATTAAAAAATGTAGAGAGCTAATCATATATAAAATAAAAATGCTTACTTATAATATGATTTAAATTTCATCAATAATCTGTATAGATGAGCTTAGAGCAAATGTTGACTTTCTGTTGGTCTTAAGAGTCCCATAGACATCTCCCAAATTTTCTAAACTTGTTGATAATACTATTCATTACTGCCCACAACTTGATGGCAAGACCCTATTACTAAAAACTCCACATACATGTGGCAAAGAAAATGGAGAAGTCTAGCTGTACCCAACTGGAAGCTTCACTTTTACTGCACTGCATTCACAGCACTGGAAGATGTGCATGCTTTCAAAGGCGAAAAGTAACCCTCATTCTCACCCAGTGATGAACTCTGAAAGCGATAGTAAC
Source organism: Mus minutoides (assembly GCA_902729485.2). Classification (NCBI taxonomy): domain Eukaryota; kingdom Metazoa; phylum Chordata; class Mammalia; order Rodentia; family Muridae; genus Mus; species Mus minutoides. The sequence continues at coordinate 4,392,368 of LR749496.1, forward strand.
GGCCTTCCCACACTGGTGCAACCATAGTGTAGTACAATAATGACCACTGGTGTGATAATGGCATGGACATCAGGGGGTAACCAACCACTTCATAAAATTGGAATTAGGCTCACTGAGATGGAACCCTTACCTGAAAACCCATACTTGACTCAGGTCAAGAACCTGAGACTAAGTAGGTTGTAGGAAAATCTATTATCATTGTTCTCCTAAACAATAGATCACATTCAGAAAATGAGAGATTTTTGACTCCTCACTCCTCAATGGGATATCTTTATCATACTCTTCTCCTGAAGGGTCAGGAATCTATGTCGAAGAAGGAGCAGAAAGGTTGGTTAGAAGAACCGGAGGTGTAGATGATTTTAGGTTAGAAGTTTGCCTAAGATTCAACAGGGTAGATACACATAAGAGCTTCCAGAGACTGGGATAACATGCACAAGCTTGAGACAGACTAAATCCCAGCATGGGGAAAGGGAAGTGAACACAGAGTCTCATCACTAGCCAAGAAGTTATTCACAAATTCTGGCTACTGGAAGGGTGAAAATGATTTTCATTAATGGAGTGACACTGGATATATCAACCAAACTCTAGGGCAGATTCAATGATCCAGAAGCATGGCCAACACAAATTGACAACATGAATATAATTAATTAATCAATTAGTTAATTTAATGAGAAAGAGAAATGAAATGAATCTGGGTGGGTCAGAATGGGTGGAGGATCTAGGAGAGGTTGGGAGACAGGAAAGGTTATGATGACAATGTATCATATGAAATTTTCAAAGAATAAAAATAGGTTGACTTTATACTGCAAAATATCAACAGTGACTTCATTTTGTCCTTTATTATTATTTATCTTGTGTGTGTTGTGTGTGTTGTATGTGTTTTGCATATGTGTGTGTCTGTGTGTATCTGTGTGTGTATGGTGTTGATACATGCTTTTTCATGTGTGTGGGTGTACTTGTGTGTGGAGACAAGAAATTGAGTACAAATATTTCCCCAAGTTGCTCTCCACTGAGGCAAAAGTTCTTAGCAGCATCTCTCCATGAATTCAAATCTTAACAATCCAGCTTCTCTAGTTCATCAGCTTACCCCAGAGATACCCTGCCCCTGCCTCAGGGATTACCAGGGGGCTTGCCTGGCAGGCCTGGCTCATATGTTGGATCTGAGAATCCAGACTCTGCTCATCACACTTTTGCAGCAAATGCTTTCTTCTGCAGAGCCATCTTCCTAACAAATCCTATGGCCTGGGTAGTTTATACCCATAGAACTTTGTTTCTCAGAGTTCCCAAGCCTGGGAAGTTCTAGGTCAGCCTGAAGGCACAAAGTTTATACCTGCCTGGTGCAGGCTCACTTACTGTTTTCAAGATGGTTCCTGGTTGCTGGATTCCCCAGTGGCCTTACACGTGTTCATGTGGCAGTAGAAGAAAAGGGCCATGCAGAGCTTTGAAACCTCTTTGATAAGGATATTAATTCCTTCATAAGGGCAGAGCCCTTAATCTCTTTCCCAAAGGATGCACCTATTAACTTTGCTGATTTGAGGATTAGTTTTCAGCATGAATTTTGTAGGAATACCAACAGTTAAATCACAGAAATCTTTAAAACCCCATTCACCTAAAATAAGCTTCTGAGTTTAAAAAAATCAAGTTAGAAATGAATATTTTCATTTTGTTTGTGCATGCATGCCTGTGTGTGTGTGTGTGTGTGTGTGTGTGTGTATGTGTGTGTGTATATGCATCAGCATGTTTCCATGTGTCTACATACATATTTACACTCAGACCAGAAGAGGGGAATGTTGTGTTTTGTCCTATAACAAAATTTCTTTCTAACAGAGTCTCTGAAACTGGAGCTAGGCCAGTGGCAAGATCCAGAAAACCTCCTGTCCCAGCTCCCCATGTTGCTGTGGATAGTTATGAGAAAGGTCATGCTGGGCTTTTATATACTTTTTAAATGCTATGATTTCAACTTAGATCCTTGAGCTTGTACAGCAAGCTCTTATCTTCTCATCCATTTTTCCAGAAGTGAACGATTTCAAGAAATCATTAAGGTTTTCTCCTGATTGTAAATTCCCCTTCCCAATCCCCTGCTTATTAACTTACTCTTGATTAAGCCCAAGTCATTATAGGAGCACCTTACCAGACTAGAAGTGATCCTTTCTTCATTTTTTTTTTTTTTTGTTGTTGTTGCACCCAGAATCTGTGGTTATGCTAAGCTGCTAGGGTCATTTCCCCGAAGGAGACAAGAGAAGATCAAAGCTTGAACAAATATAGCTGANGAAAACTTAAGAGATGACAGCCGAGGACTCACAAATAGGTGTTCATCAACCCAGCTGAGCTAGCTTAGCAGCCATTATTCTAACGAAAGAAACACAACTTCAATGTCACAGGAATGGCTTCCTAGATGATTACAAATTACTTGTTCTGTTCTGCACCCATAGAAGTTATTCCTTGACTTGGTTTTCATGTCTTATGAGGCTTCAGATCAATAAGGGCTGACTTTTACCATGTTAAAGTAGAGGAAAATTATTTTTCCTAAGGAACCTTTCCCTTACATAAAATGTAAAGTATATAAGCGACCCCTCCTCCAGCTTAAGAATATAAGCTTTGACCACAGTCACCACGTGCCTCCCTGAACAGGTTCTTAGTTTCCATCAGCTAGAGTATGAAACTTCAAAGACAGTATTAGCTGTTTCTGAGATGAATTCCTTAATAGATTACATGGGCTTTCGTACTTGTTAAAAACTGACTTCTCTGAAAGTCATTCTGATTATTCTTAGCTTCAGAAGTTTGAACTGAGACCTAGTTCTCCACATGAGGACGATATGAACTTGTTCAAATTGTTTAACTTCCCTGGTTATCCAGTGATTAAGGTGCTAAATGATCGACAGGTATTGCATTAGAAATCACTTAGTATATACATGTGTCATTTAATGACAGCTCGGTTGAGCAATGGGGAATGAGTGGCTGGCAGATAGCTGGAAGAAATCCTGGTGTGTTATTGTGTAGTAGGTTGGCAATAGATGTGGAATGTGCATTGGCGATCTCAAAAGGCTAGAAGAAAGGATTGTTTGTGTTTTCATGATAAAGCAGTGGTCAGTGTTTGAGCAACAACCTGTTCTCCCATGGTACATATATATCAAATCATTCATGGCATCTTGAGACTCTATTAAATATTTGTGTCTACACGAGTCATTAAAAATACATTTAATTCAAGAATGCTTTAGAAAAATGTATTGTTTCTAAGGAGATCTTCCAATTGTTCTAACCAGGGCAGCTTATGTTCCCAAAGTGACATACTCCCCAGTCATTTTTGTTTGTTGGTACACAACCTGATATACTCATACCCACCCACCCTGACTCTGGGTGACAGAAGTTGCCATAAGAGGGAAGGGAAGAGAAGTTGGGAGTGGAAGGAATGGAAGGTACAGCGTGCCCAGGAATAAGATGGAAACACACTTGGAAAGCACAGAAACTATCAATGAGAAGTGGCTGGTTTGGGATGAGTCTGCGGAGTGAAGAATGAACCATGCAAGTCTAGGTCAGGTACAAGGGGCTCTGCTCATGTCAGCAGACCCTGCTTGCTTTGCAGATGCATAGGTGACATCACGGTGACCCCTGAGGACCAACGGTGCCAGAAGGAGTGAGATTGAGAATGAGAAATCCTGTCTGCTTGGTCTTTGGGTAGGTAGATGTATTGGACTGTGTGTGTGTGGCCCCTAGTTTTTCTACTTGTAAAAGGGGGTCACCTGGATTGGTGGGAGTTTGAAAAATTGTCTCTATTTCAGCAGGAACAAAGTATTGACTCATCAAACGCCAGGACCAGGAAATGGGAGTGGGTGGGTAGGGGAGCGGGGGTGGGGGGGTTATAGGGGATTTTCCGGATAGCATTTGAAATGTAAATGAAGAAAATATCTAATAAAAAATGAAAAAAAGGGAGAATGCTAAACATTTTATTTTTAAAGAAGCACTCATGTGCATGCATGCATGTGTGTGTGTGTGTGTGAGTATGTATACACTATGGCAGCATGTGGAGCTCATCTTCTACCATGTGCGTATCTGGGATTGAATGCAGATCATAAGGTCTGGCAGCCTTTCCCCTATCTTACCATCTAAACTTTCAGTAGGTAATCTGTAGTGAGAGTTTAGGTTAGACAAACTTTTGATAATTCTGGAAGTTTCCAAATAATTGATGACCTACTGTCCCTAGATGAGAGTTGCGCAGCGATAATGGCTGCTTTAGTGACCCCACGCACTCCTCTGACTTACAGTCCTCTTCTTTTGATGTGTTTATTTGCTTAATCATAAACTAATGGGTACTAACTGTTGTAGCAGTGGACTCTCAGCTATTAAAGAGAGCTTCATACCTAAGCATGCTGGGAATGACTCAAACACAGACGCCATTTAGTCTTTGACTTTCTGGAGTTGCATTTGGGGGAGATTCGTTCGTCCCTGTGGTTCTACTGCTATTTTTGACTCTCCCTTGGTCCTATTACTATCTGCCTTTAATCAGTATAGAGGGTCCCAGATACACTTCACTTAGGAAGCTGGCAAAATTTGGTCAAATAGAGTCAGATGGGGATGGCCCTCAATTCTTCTTATACAGTCCCAAATTAAGAGGGAAGGGAAGGGTTAACTTTAAACCAGACTACCTTGAACCCCCACGCTCTCTTTATCTAGCACACCATAATAAAAGATCAAGAGTTCCTGCTTATTATCTTATTTTTCCTGCCTGCTCCACCAGGCTAAGGCCCAGTCTGGTTATGGATTAACACGGTGATCAATAGCAAGCCTGCTGTCTCTCTCTCGGCAGGGGAAAATGAACTCAAAATGCAGTCAAACTCTTATTGATCAAGGATATAGGTCTCACTTTCATTACCTCTGTCTCCTGATAACCCACAAATAATGTGATGAGTTGCTAATCTCTCTGATTTTCAATGGACCCTTCACCCCTTCTGTCTGCAACTCGCCGCTCTTATTTTCATCTAGATACGCATGCCGTGTAATTCATGTAGCATGAACTCTCACTCTCTTACCGTCAGACCTGGTCAATCAGAACTAATAATATGGCTCTTCAGTGGGAATGGAGGCTCCCGCAAGCCCAGCGTATAGTGTCTGCGAACACGACAAGGAGGTATAAGGTATCTAGCATAAGGGTGGAGCATCTTCTTGGCGATGTAGCCCTCAAGCTGGTGGCAGTGTTCCTCGGGGTCGCCCATCGTACCCTGACCCACTTCTTCCAAAGCAATCCCCAACTGTACTAACTTTAATCCCATCTAGGTTCCTGCAGGGCGAATCATCTAGGGGGGCTGCAGGGATACAAACACAGGACACTTTACTCTGCCCTGAGTGGGTCCCTTGACTTTGGTGCCTGAGTCGCCTTAGAAAGTTTCTAGTAAGTAATAGAAAGTAGCATGGAATAATCTTCAAATATCAAATGTTTTGAAGTATGATTTTGTGCAGATTAAAAAAAGAACAGTTTTGTGGTATGACGGAATACAACTTGCAGGTCTAAAGCCTTACTTTAAACTCTCTCTCCCTCTCCATTTCTCTCTCGCGCCTTCCCTTCCTCTCTTTCTCCTCTTTTCTCCCTTCCTCTTCATCCCTCCCTCCCTTCCTCCTCTTCTCTCTTTTTCTATCTCTCTCCTTCCTCTCCCTTTCTGTCTCTCTCCCTCTCTTCTCTCCTTCTTCTCCCTTCCCTCCCTCCTTCTGTCTTTCTCTCTTTCCCTCTTACTCTATCTCTATGTGATTTAAAAAAAGTTGTATGTTTGTATGTGCATGTGGAAGTTAGAGAACAACTTTAGATGTCATTCCTCAAGAACTGCCCCCTCCTCCTTTTTAAAAAAAATTATTTTTGTAAAGGTGACATCTCTCACTGGCCTCATTCTCACTAGCTTGGTTGGCAGCTCTGAAAGCCCTGGGGTTAGCTTATTTTTGCCTCCCCAGTGCAGGGATTGCTACCACACCTATCTTTTTATACAGCATGTGGGAATGGATCTCAGGGTCTCATGCTTAGGTGGCAAGCACAGGCTTAACCATTCCTCCAGACCCAGAATCATCTGGGCAGGCAGGCAGGGAATTGAGGATGCTGTACTTAAACAAAGGGACTTCTGTTGTCCAGAAAATTTTCCCTGCTTTAATTTATAATACAAAAATGGTTCAGAATAAAAAAAATGTTAGGAAGATGTTACACATAGCTTCTCCCTTTTATTCTTTTATTGAGAATGGATTCTTTCCTTGTACAATATATCCTGATTATAGTTTTCCCTCCCTCCACCCCTCCCAGTTCCTCCCACCTCCCCTCCCCTCCAGATCTACTTCCTTTCTGTCTCTCATTAGAAGAAAAAAAACAGGTTCTAAGAGATAACAAACAAACATGACAAAATAACATGTAATAAGATGAAACAAGTATCCTATTGAAGTTGGACAGGGCAATTCAACAGGAGGCAAAGAGCCCCAAGATCAGGCACAAGGGTCAGAGAGCCACTCCTTCTCACAGTCTGGAGTTCCATAAAAATACTAAGCCAATAGCATTACTATCTGTACAGAGGACCTGGTGCAGGCTAGTGTAGACCACACGCTTGCTGCTTCGGTCTCTATGAGCTCATGTGTCCCTTGCTACGTTGGTTTAGAGGGCTTATTCTCTTGGAGTCTTCCATACCCATGACTCTTATGCGCTTTCTGTCCCCTCTTCCAAGGAGTCCCCTGAGCTGTTGGGAATGATGATGAAGAAGAAGTTCAGTTTAGACTTTCTCTAACAGATGTAGACTGTATCTGTCACCACCAGAAGCATACTTTTTAAACATTGGTTAATGACTTTATTACCTCTTGGAAGGTTCTACAACTTAACAAGGTTTAAAAACAAAACAAAACAAAACAAAACAAAATCCAACTTCTCTATGTGTGATGTTATTTCACACTTAAGCATATGGCTTAGAAGTGAGCTTTAAATATGCTGGCATTGAACATCAGCTTAGGTTTTGAGACATGAATTAACATGTAATAATTGCTTTAGACCTCTGAAACAAAGTCAGAGATTTTGATACTTACTGGATTCCTTTTATGAGAATATATATATATATATATATATATATATATATATATATATATATATATATATTTTAAGCCATGGCTTACTATGTCACTGTGGCTGGTCTCAAACTTGTGGAGATCCACCTGCCTCTGCCTCCTTAGTGTTGAGAAGACAGTTAACAAAGTCAACACTGACAGTATGCCCATAGGGAAGGAAGATCCTTTTCTAAATGCATCTTGGAGCAGTCAAGGAAAGTGAAGAATTAATGATGTCTGTGCCTCAGAATCAGTCAGTCTCAGCTTTTCAGAGTTGAGGGCTGTCCTTAATACTCAGTTGTCTGCTGTTTCAACAGGGAGCATCAGTCAGTCTATGGTTAAGTAAATTAAAAGAGCGGAAGACATGAGCGGAGTTTTGTGGTGGCTCAGAGAGGTCTGGGAGTTTTAATAAAGCAGCCTTTATTGCTGATCAAAGACCTCTACCAAATAAATTCCTCTTCCACTGGCCTCTCTCTTTCTGTGTTTATGTGTGTGTGAGTGTGTGTGGTATGTGTGTATGCAGCATGTATGTGTATGTGCAGTATGTGTGTGAGTGTGTGTGTGTGTGTGTGTGTGTGTGTGTGTATGTGTGCAGGTGCACATATATTCTTGTAGACACAAGAAGTCAATGTCAGGTATCTTCTTTAGTCACTTCTCACATCATCATCATTACTAACATCATCACCACTATCATCATCACCATCATCAATACCACCACCACCAACCACCACTGTTGTCGCTATTGTTGTCATTGTCATCTTTGCCATCATCGTCGTCCTCCTCCTCCTCTTTATCATCATCATCATTTTGTGAGCCAGGGTCTGTCAGTGAACCTGGCACTTGTCTATGTGGCTAGACTGGCTGGCCAGAAAGCTGTCTCTTCCTCACAGGTCTGAGATTACAGACATGTGCCTCCATGCTCAGACTTTTATGTGGGTGCTAGGGTTAAGAGACCAGATCCTCACTTGGTGCAGCAAGCCCTTCACCAGCTGAGCCGTCTCCCCAGCTCCTTACTCCTTTACCTCGGGAAAGAACCAGACAGTCAGCAGCAACTGGCTAAGCAGCTAAATGCTCGGCTTGTGTTCAGCCCAGAGGGCCTGAATGCTGTTTTCAGTTCCAGTCCAAACAATTTGTACACCTGTTGAGGAGAAAATAAAATATGACAGCAGCACAAAGTCCAGAGGATTTAAGCGATTTACACTGAGGCCTTAAATCTGAGGTAATTGCATGTCTCGCTTTCTTCTTTTGTTCTGTAGAGTCTCGTATGAAATTTGACAACAAAGATCTAATTCCCAACCCTCACCCCACTTCTTATTTATTTATTTATTTATTTATTTATTTCTGCAAAGGGGTACATAAAAAAATAAATAAATAAAACTTATCAGTTTCATCCTGCAGTGTGCTTTGAAATGACCTAGCTTTTGGGGAGTGGCATGGAGGGTGGTGGGGAAGGCTCTACACTAAAAGATGAGGAGAAGACAGATCCAGGCTGGCCCGTTTGTTTGTCCAGTTTAGAATGACCGGTTCAGACTCGCTCCTACTCCTTGAGAATCTTGAGCTCAGCAAGCAGCGGGAAGAGGCAAGGGGTGGGGTGTGAGGTCTGTGAGAACACCTGCTTTATGTGAGCGGAAAAGGCCAGGGTACTTAGCAAGTCCTTCTCAGGGCCCTGTGTTCTCATGGAGTGCGAGCATGCAGAAACATTGAGGATCTGACTGGTATTCTGCGCTGGCTGAACATACACTCTAGAATACCTTTGATGTTGCCATAATTGTGTGTGTGATCCTTAATCACAGATGTCATCCAATTTTATTAAATCTAATGTAGATAAAACCGAGATGTTATCGATTTGTTCTGCCATGAGAAGCTCGGAGGTTTCGGTTTCGAGTGGTTTTCTTCCGGGGAAGCAGTTTTTATCCTTTCTATCATAGAGGCTCACCCTTGGAGCCACCACAGCTTCCCAGTTTTCGTTTGAAACACACATCAATCATATAATTAAGATGTCTTCATACAGCTCCAGTCATCTCACCGGATGGGGAGCCACGGCCTCGCTTCGCTGCTGTACTTTGAATTCGTATCCCGATGTGGCCATAATTACTGCTGCGCACATTGTACAGGGTTCTCTATGGCATATTTGCTGTTGATCCTGACTGAACGAGAGACCCTATTTAGAATTTCCCTGCCTGATCAATGGGATTAATTGGATTCTGACAATTAAGTCATTGTCTTCCCTCTTCTTAGGTCGTTTGCTGTTATATCCTCCGTGAGTAAAAATGTCTGATACTTCTATGAAATATGAAGGATTCATACAGTCTCCCGACTATCCCATGGGACCAGAGGTTCAGTGTCAGGAGCAAAGCAAAGCTCTCAGATTGCCAACTTTCTTAGAATCAGTTTCCATTTGGTCTTAGATAAACATAGGCAGTTTCCAACATTTTACCCTTCCGTATTGTCCTCTCTTTCTTCCACACTACAATTGAATCTTGTCGTCTCTGGCTTCTTTCTCTTCTTCCCCTGTACTTACGTTGCAGGTCTAATCCTAACATCTGACAGGGGATTTCAGGCTGGAAGGCAGGTGGGGGCCATATCAGGGACCCAACTCTAGAATGACACTTCTACAGGTGGCAACTCTGGCTGGATTGCTAGTGAGCTATGCTTCTAAGTGAGTTCTGCTTCTACAGTCGGAGAGCCACAGATTTCATTCTCAACCTGGTTTCTGCAAGGGAAAAGAATGGGACTCAGGCTCAAATGAAAATATTCCATTTCTCCAGACAAAAACCGTCACTGTTGCTGTTTTGTCAAAATGGGGGTGGGGTAGCTCCTCCTGAATTTAAGGGGAAATCCTTCCATTCACTCTGAAAACTCACTCACACGGATTAATAACCTCTTCTCCTCTGTGTCTACTGATAGAGCATATGCTTCTCAGCTTAAATAAGATCATGAGCACTCTTTACTCTGGGTTCTTATTCAAGAGTTATTTCATGAGTTCTTGGCAATTCAGCATCTGCTGGAGGTTTGCTCAAACATCTCATATACATCTAGAATGTTTCATCGCTGCAGAAACAGCATTCCCGGGGTACTGCCTTCCTCTGTGTAGCAGCACAGTTACAAAGTATTTGTGCAGATTTATTTTGAAAGGGTGGCTGACATTAACAGCCTTTCCCTGAAACCCCTATGCAAAGACAGCATCCCACTCTCTGTCTTGAATTTATTCCTTAGAAGTTCTGTTAGGAGAAACAGTTCCCTTTTGCAGAAAAGGGGGAACTGTTCAGTGTGCCTGATTGGCCTCAAGTGGCTGGAAACATTTTATCACTATCCACTGACGCTGAGCATCTCTGGGACATGAGAGCTTGTGTTCCCTTTACTACAGCTGGGAAAGTGGTTTATAGCCCCAATTGTGCACTAACAACTGAAAACAAACAAAACAAAACAAAAATAAACGATTTCTTTATGAAATAAAGTCTGCTATCAACTTTCAGAAATTCTGATTGAATCCTTTTTCATAGCTTCTTTGATGAGCCATTTTAGAATTGGTGCCGTAGGTAAATACAATAAGCAAACATGGATCAAGTCAAGCCTTCCATAAGTACATAGAGGATAACAATAAGCAAGCAAAGCTATTAGAAGTAGGGCTGGGACAAGCCACTTAACCTGTCAGGCTTGGCTTCCTCGTCGCAATCATCAAGTCCTGTCTCCTGTAGGCCAGCCCTGTGATCTGGGGTTCCCTGCCAGCCTTCCTCAGTCCTTGGCCTCTCCTCTCTCCAATTGGCCCAATCTTCTGCAGCTCAGATAATCTCTCATGCCTGCTGTTTCCATTCTCCCGTTCTCAAGATCCTCAAATGACTTCCCATTAGCTTCGGGGTCATATTCAAATTGTTACCTATTGGTTTCAAGACCTTTAGTCAGGCAATCCCTTTTTATGTCACCTTTAATCTCTCCTCTTCTAGCTTCCTCTGTGGCTGTCAGAATCATCTTCACCATACAACCCTCCCTCTTCTGAGCCTGGCTACCTTTCACCTATCAGATAATACATTCTTGATTATGCCCACCTGGCTCCAGCCTCCCATTGACTGGGTGTTTAAAGCTCCAACCAGCTTCAGTCACTTCCAGCTACACACATAGCTATAGAATCACAGTTTGCTACCTGACAAAGCCAAAGTCCCCAGGTAAGTGTTGAGGGACAGTTTTTACACAAACCACATTAACATGACTGAAGAGGAAAAGTCCTTAAGAACAACCAAGAATGCCATTGGTATTCTTTGCACACAATCAGGGTCGCTTAGTGGCTTTCCCAAATCATTAATCAATAAATCAATTATCTTCTCCTTTTTCTTCCTCGTGTTTCCTTAGTATTACTAAGTAAGTACTTAAAATGGAAATCGATTCTAATACACGGGATGTGAGGGCTAATGTGATTAATTTCTTTTTGCAAAATATGTCAGGAAGGAATGCAAGAGCCAAACTGTGATTTTCTACGAATCCAGATCTCCTGAGATGGATTCTTCTAGCTACCAAATACAATTTTCAATGGGTCACCAAATCCCCTGTTTGGAGTTCATTTTCCAATTGTCCCTAGATAAAAGTAAAAGAAAAATTAATTTTCCATCTCTTGGAGCTTTCAGAGTTTCCAGATACTTTCCATTATAAATACTAAACGTTTAAAATAGATGTATTTTGGATAAGGAAAAACAATTATTTTTGCCCCTCCCTTCTTATTTTACACTGAGAGGCCTATATGTAGCAAACACATACACCCTATCTCTGACTCTCACTTTTGTGTGTGTGCATGTACTCTCTCTCTCTCTCTCTCTCTCTCTCTCTCTCTCTGTATGTAGAAGGAGTTGCATGTTAAAAATCAGGTTATTCAGAACAGATTTATTAAAATTGAAGTTCCCAGAGGATTTTCAGATAAAGTAGTTTGAAAAGCACTGCCCTCTGAATTGGAAACCTGCTCTAAATTTCATCCAGCATTCAGGATACAGCTGCTCTGGTAAGCTAAGTCACAGATCAAGAGATAAGATGTCATCTCCCCCAACCTGTCTCCACCATGCCTTCCCCCTCACCCTTAGATCCCTGTTCCCTGAAGACCCTGACACAAACATATCTAACTACCCTAGTTTCCTACCATGTACAGTCTCTAAAGCTGGAGGAAATAAATTTTCTGCCTAAATATTATTTAGTTTGAATCATTCATCAAATTACAGCAAATTATAGAAATTCAATCAAAGTTGGTCTGAGTCCATTCCAGCTTGTGAATAAGCATATTTTTCTGATAGCTTTCTTTCAGTCCTGAGACTCGGTCCTCGACCATCAAATGAAAGACAGAAGACATCCTCTTCTCCACCAAATCTTTTAACCTTCTCTATCTCGTGAGGGTTTATATTTAAACACTGATATTTGTAAACACCAATAGGCCCAAATTCACACTGATTCAAAACAATCATTCATAACTACAATGCAATAAGAATTAATGTAAGGTAGATACAAGTAGAGTATCTCTATATCCTAATAAAGTATTTCTTTCTGTGCTACCCAACAATGCCATTTTAGCATCATTAGGAGTGTGGGGTACCACTATGTTTTGGTCTTTAAGCCTGAGTTGGGCTATTTAGGACCATGCAGAGGATGGAGATGACCTCGTTGGACAGGACACAAGAAATAAAAGGGAGCCATGTCCACAGCTGTGTACTGTAACATTGTACCTGTATCTTCATAAAAGCTTTACACATTTGCGCTCCCTCGTCCAACAACTGTCTTTTGTGGGAACTAACACCTCTACTGGAATTTATACGGCATTTCTGCTGCCGTAGAAGCTTGGAAATCAGCATTTAATTACTGGCTTCTCAATAATGCTGAAGACCATGGGAAAAGAAAAGGGAAGAAATAAAAGAAGATCCAGTGTTTTAGAGTAAGTGCTTCAGAAGTATATTTGCCAAGTTATTATCTCTTTGAATAAGAGACAGATATGCATGTTTTCATTTTTGCTCCTTCCTTCTCTCTCTCCTTTCTCCTTCCTTCCCCTCTCTCTCTCCTTCCCCTACCTATTCACCCATCCATAGGATGATCTCAACAATGCTAGGCAAGTGGTGGGATTATTGGGAAGATATGTGAGGATGCCTTGCAAAGAGCTTGAAGATTTGAATATTGCCAGTCGCAATACTTCCCAAGATTGCTTACTGTTACTTCTACACTTAGCAATACCTTCAAGTACAATACCTATATGCCATATGGGTATGATTAGAAAATCAAGTATTAGGAAACTTGACTCCTTGGGATTCAAATGCTATCATTTTAGAGTAAGGTTCAGCCCATGGGCCTAGCTAGGCAGTCTTCACAGAACTGGCAGTATCAGTGGCTTTTCTGCAACTGTAGGTGGAGGAAGAGATTTCACAATGTGGTCAGAGGTACATATCTGGGGGCTGGATCAACCTTACAAAGGTGAGACTGCCTTTGGAGAAAGTTCTTCTAACTCAAACCTCAGGACCTCTGAAGAGCCTTTGAATTTCAGCGGTTCCTTTATCATCTTCTCTTAGTTTTTTTTTTTCAATGAGTTGCCTTTATTTTTGTCAAGGAACTGTGTCTTTTACAATCTTAAGAAAACTCTTGTTCAAGGTCTGTATCAGCGTTCCTACAAATCAGGTTAATTGGTGATCAGCAGAGCTTTTTTGCCTTTAATGAGACCAAGTAGCCCAAGGCAAGGCCCACCTCTCGATAAGGGACATTCTTTCTTCTTATTTTAAAACTCTTTGATCACTTAAAAAGGGAAGAAAGGAAGAAGAAAAAAAAAAACAACTAAAAAACCAAAACAAACCCAACAACCCAGGAGGAACAACCAGTGGGAATGTCATTGTTTTTTAATTGCCTGATTACTAAACAGTTGCAGATAAAAGATAGATGTTCTCAATTAATAACATTTACATAGATTAGCATCACTAACAAGCCTCATTAGTAGCTGCTGGGTTTTGTTTAGACCATGCTCTGAGTCATTTCCTCTCTCTCTCTCTCTCTCTCTCTGGTTTTACAATCCAATGTACCTCTGCTAGTAGGAAGCACAGCCTTCTAATCTACTCCTTCCTGTTCATCAAATGAAAACGCCTTCTACACACACAGAAAATTTTTTAATTAATCAAAAATTCATATCATCTAGTATATGTATAATGAAAGGTTTCGTGTATTCATAACCTTTCTGAATTTTGATTATACCTTTTAAACATTATTATTTTTATTACATTTGTTCTTTGACAGTTTCAAACCTGTGCATAAGGCATTTGAGTGACACCAGGAGTTGTATTCCTATGAAGCCTAAACACACTCATTGAATTAATCATAGCACAAACACATCTCCAGTCTTGTCCACATAGATGAACATCATCCCCCACCCCAAAATGGTCCATTTACAGAGGCCTGTCTTCTGCCTTGAATCTGACAGCTATTATTTCATCTGTTTGTAGTTTGTCCGGTGAGAAAGGCAGTGAACAGCATCACCATACACATAATCGGAAGGTCAGAGTTTAGGTAACATGGCTCAGGATAATTCAGTCCTAGCTCTGCAGTCCAGCTCTGACCTGTCTCTTGGAGTCAGCCTGCTACTTTCCATGGACAACTGGAGTAAAAATGCACATATAGTCAGAGAAGCAAGGCTTTGGCATAATTTACAACTAGCTATGAGTTGCAAGTTAACCTTCAATCCAGTTTTCACCTTTTTCTCAGTAACTTTCTTTTATTCACTTTACATCATGATCGAAGCCCCTCCCTCCCTTCCTCTCACTCCAGTCATTTCAAATCCATCCCTCTATTACCTCCTCTCTTTTTTCTCTTGGGTACCACTCCACCCTAGCACATCAAATCTGAGCAGGACTAGGTACATCCTTTCCCACTGACACCCAACGATGCAGTCCAGGTAGGGGAAGGGGATCCAATGGCAGGCAACAGAGTCAGAGAGAGAGGCTCCTACTCCAGTTGTTAGGGGATACACATGAAGACCAAGCTGCACACGTGTTACAAATGTATGGGGGGCTAGGTTTAGTCTATGGTTCACACTACAAGATGCACAGGGATAAAGATGGAGCAGAGATTGAGAGAACAACCAAGCAAAATGACTGCCTGGATTTGAGACTCCTGCCAAGTGAGAGAGTCAACCTCTGACACTTTTAATAATACTTGGCTATGCTTGCATACAGGAACCTAGCATAACTGTCTAATGAGAAGATTTGCTCACCAGCAGATGGAAACAGATGCAGAGGCCCACAGACAAACATCAGGTGGAGCTTGGAGAGTCTTATGGAAGTTTGGGGAATAGGATTGAATGAGCAGGAGGAGTCAAGGACACCACCGGACCTACAGTGTCAACTAACCCCAGGCCCATGGGAGCTCACAGAGACTGAACCTTCAACTAATTCGGGTTGGACATTTAACTTCATCTTTAGCTTGACTGAGTAAGTCTTTATCTTTGTTTGTTTTGGCTGCTGTGAGGAGACCCTCCTTGGGAAGCTCTTGCTTGTTGGTGACTCTCTCTTCTCTTTCCTTTCCTAGTAATGCACCTAGTTCTTAAGCCCCTTCCTTGTCATTTGGGGTTCAAAACCACCACTGTTGCAGCCACCTTCGAAGGAAGATTTGGGAAACTTTCAGAAACTTGTTTGACTAGAGATGCCACCTGCTTCATGGCTTGTGAAACACAAAGGCCTGCAAACCTAGCCACACTGTACTGGCCAAGCCTCAGTACTCTTTATCTGAGGTCATTAGGCACAGTTCATTCCAGACCCCACTGTGGCCACCAACATCTCCATTGTTCTAGAAAGAAACTTGTCTTCCCCTGGGGTTACTCTGTTTTCAAACAAATATCGATATATATCTTTTCAGCATATCATTTTTTTTTTTTTTTGTGCCACGTTTCCCAGACTGGCTTTAAACTCAAAATCCTCCTGTGTGTAGGTATACTGAACCATATCTAGCTTCCCAACACTATTTCACAAAGCACCATTATACAGACTCCATGTTAACAAAGTAATGCGATCTCAAAGGGGTTTTATGTAGTCCTAACTCCAAAGTCAGGAATGGAGGAGGCTCACAGGATGCTGGGAAGGAGAAGAGAATGAGAAGAATCATGGACAGATAAGACATACTCCATTCACTGGCACATCGGATGCTAGGCAGGCAGATATCAGCAGGCACACAGATGCACCCAACACATGCTGACTACAGAAAGGTGGGCATCCACATCCATGTAGACTAGTATACATGTTGCAAGTAGGCTCTCTGCCAAAACCAAAGTTGTTTTTTTTTCCCCCTCAAGACCCTACTTATATACAAGTGGACTTTTTCCAGCAATAGTTACATAAAAGGCTATGTCATTACTGACATTTGGGGACATTTGGGTGCTTTGGACATCTGGCATCAGACTTTTTTTTTTCCTAATTCACTGTCTCTAAGATGTCCAGCATCAGCCATCTTTATCTAAGCTTGATATTCATATCACACTATGTTGTCCAAACATAAACTGGGCTGCATCGCTTTCTGTTCTATTAGGTACATAAAGAATAGGCATCTAGCCTACTGTTCCTCAGATTACGTTCAGGTTAGGATAGTTTAAAAAAATACGTTCTTGTATCTCTGTCTGTCCAGTGGTACTTATCCAAGGACCACCCTAAAACAACATTATCTTATCAATTTCCCCCTTTTCTCTCTCACTTGCCCAAAGTTAACCCATTGACTACTGCTATTCACTCTACCATTAAAATACAAGCAGATTTGGGCATTCATGGTTTTGCTGTCAAGGCCGAGCCAGAATTCAGCAACCTTAGGGGCTCTTTGGCCTAATTTTCCACGTTTGGCTCTGATGGATGTAATAGAGCAATGAAGCCTTAATATGCAAATCGGGTTGAGTTCCTTCTCAGTTTTTTGGCCAGTGGCAGAATGTATTTTGGGGATGAGACCCTAGCCCATGGCAATCTTTCTAGTTTTCTGTTGCAATGGTTTGCCTAGGGGATCCTGTCCTCTAGTCTCATGGCATTCTACGTCATTTGTAGCAGTGCCAGTCTCTGCTTAGGTGACCATTCTGCCTCATTTCCTAGAATTTTCTTTCTTACCCTGCAAAACCCAATGTACTGTTTCCAAGGTGTTTCTCTAGACCATGTGCCATTTGGTCTATTCCTTGACTGAAAAAAAATTAAAACCCTCCACAAGACTCCAAATAAACCCTAAACAAAACAAAATCCAAACCAACAAATCCACGACCAAAAACCCTTTGGGGTAAGTAAATGAAAGAATGGTATGATAAAAACTTATGGTCTCAGCAGGGCCGGGAGGGGGGAGGGTATAGGGAACTTTCTGGATAACACTTGAAATGTAAATGAAGAAAATATCTAATAAAAGTTGGAAAAAAAAACCTTATGGTATCTGAAGGAAGAAATTGAAGAGGATACTGCAGATGGAAAGATCACACACACTGGTAGGCAAGATCAATGTAAACATTGCCATCCTATTGAAAGCAATTTATAGATTCTCCAACAAAATCTCAATGCAAGGGGCTGGGAAGATTGATTAGTAGTAAAGAGTACATAGTCACACTCTTTCAGAGGAATCGAGTTTCTATCACCTACATTGGGTGGCCCACAACTCCAGTAAGTCCAGCTCCAGGGGACCTGATGCCTCTGGCCTCCATGGCATATACATTTATTTGCATTCCCCATATACACAGAATTAGAAAATAATAAAAAAAATACCTTAAATTTCAGTGCAGTTCTTATAGGAATTGTGAAAACTAAAATTCAAATAGCCCAAATAATCTTGAACAACAACAAAACAACAAAACCCCCACTTCTGGAGTTATGACCACTCCTGATTTCAAGACCCTAGATTCCTCCAAATATTGATACTGTTGTTTCTCCGAGAAATCAAGCTGACACCAACCTAGGAGCTTCATCTCTATGGGCTAGCTCTCACAGTGCTGGAAGGTTCTATTCATGTTACCAGGGACTGCAGACATTTTTTTTTTAGACATAATTTCCCCTACAACATTATAAGATCTATGACATTTATGACATATTAAAAGAGCACTCCGGGGAATAGGAGTTTGGTCATTTTTACTTTTGTGTGCTGAGGATTTATACCAAACATGGCTCAGCACATGTTTCCTAAAATATGTAAGTCAATCATGACAGAATTTATAAAGTGTTTTCAATATCATTATATTCCCGTTTAAATGATGTAATTAGAATATGTTGGTTGTAAAATTTTAACCTGGACAAACATATTTAACTCAGAAGGCCAAAGTGCATACAGCATTAACTTATCATAAATGCCTTTGTCGCATTTTTATTTTTATTTTGAGCTTCACTAACTAATTATAATACTGGGTACCACAATCATCTTTTTACTTATACCTGATCTACTGGGTTTATGCAGCTACCCAAGTTTACAGCAAGAGAAGCCAATGAGTCTATTGGCCTTGATATCCTACCTTAAGATTTTTATTTTATATTACATTTTATTTTGAGTCAGGGTCTCTCTGTGTAACCCTGGCTGTCCTGGAACTCCCTTTGTTGATCAGGCAGTCTTCAAATTTACAAGAGATCTGTTTATCTCTGCCTCCTGAGTACTGCAATTAAAGGTGGGTCCCACCACCACCCAATACTGTAAGTATGAAAGTATATACTGAGCATTCCAACATTCCAACACTAGAAATTTTCTTTTTGTTTAGTTTCCTAACACTGAAATCCTTACTCTTTTTTTAAAGGTATTTTCTTTATTTACACTTCAAATGTTGTTCCCTTTCCAGGTTTCCCCTTCAACCCCCCCCCATCCCCTCCCACTCCCCTTGCTCACCAACACCTACTCCCACTTCCTGGCCCTGGCATTCCGCTATACTGGGGCATGGAACCTTCACAGGACCAAGGGCCTCTTCTCCCATTGATGACATACTATGACATCCTCTGCTACACATGCAGCTGGAGCCATTCATGTGTACTCTTTGGTTGGTGGTTTATTCCCAGGGAGCTCTGGGAGAGGGTGGTACTGGATAGTTCATATTGTTATTCCTCCTATGGGGCTGCAAACCCTTCAGCTCCTTGGGTCCTTCCTCTAGCTTCTCCACTGGGGTCCCTGTACTCACTCCAATGGTTGGCTGAGAGCATCCATGTCTGTGTTTGTCAGGCACTGGCAGAGCCTCTCTGGAGACAGCTATATCAGGCTCCTGTCAGTGAGCACTTGTTGGCATCTACAATAGTGTCTGGGTTTAGTTACTGTATATGGGATGGATCTCCAGGTCAGGCAGTCTCTGCATGGTCATTCCTTCAGTCTCTGCTCCACACTTTGTCTCTGTATCTCCTCCCATGGGTATTTTTCTCCCTCTTCTAAGAAGGACCGAAGTATTCATACTTTGGTTTTTCTTCTTCTTGAGCTTCATATGGTCTGTGAATTGTATCTTGGGTATTCTGAGCTTCTGGGCTAATATCCACTTATCTGTGTGTGCATACCATATGTGTTCTTTTGTGATTGGGTTACCTCACTCAGGATGCATTTTTTTAGTTCTATCCATTTGCCTAAGAATTTCATAAATTCATTGTTTTTAATAGCTGAGTAGTACTCCATTTTGTAAATGTATCACATTTGCTGATTCCATTCTTCTGTTGAGGGACATCTGGGTTCTTTTCAGCTTCTGGCTATTATAAATAAGGCTGCTATGAACATAGTGGAACATGTGTCCTTATTACATGTTCTGGGTATATGCCTAGGAGTGGTACACTGGGTCCTCAGGTAGTACTGTGCCCAATTTTCTGAGGAATCCTTTTTTTTTTTTTTTTTGAGAACACCCTCAGTCTCTTTCCATGTCAGTAATCAATATCCTATATTATTTCTGACATCATTACTGGTAGTTGGTTAGTTGGTCAGTCAGATGGACTTCTTTTTATAGTGCTAGCCCCAGAAAATCGTTGTATTTATAGTGATATCTAATATTCAAGTGGTAGCTTTTAATATTCTATAATTCATGAATCTAGAATGGTAGGCTCAGAAAATAACTATATAAAGAACTATAACAAAGCATCTCTGAGGGAGCTGTACTTAGAAGGTAATGAGTCTTAAGTATGGTCCTTCCTTCTTTCGGGTTATGGCTTATGGAGGTACATTTTTTTTTTTAATTAAAATTTTTATTACATTTTTTGTTTTTATTTTATTTTATTTTATCTATCTATCTATCTATCTATCTATCTATCTATCTATCTATTTATTTATTTTGAGACAGGGTTTCTCTGTATAGCCCTGGCTGTCCTGGAACTCACTTTGTAGACCAGGCTGGCCTTGAACTCAGAAATCCTCCTGCCTCTGTCTCACAAGTGTTAGGATTAAAGGCGTACACCACCATGCCTGGCACATTTTTGTTTTTAAATTGTGTGTGTGTGTGTGTGTGTGTGTGTGTGTGTGTGTGTGTGTGTGTCTAGAATAGGAAGAGATATTTTTCTTTTTTTTTTTTTTTTTAGAGTTCAAATTATTTATTTCTTAATACACACCACATATGTCACTCTATAGTTTTAAATATTTAGTCATAAATTTTCCTTTTTTATTTGTTTAAGTATAATAATACTAAAATATATTTAGCACATGTTAGGGGTTCTAATTAGAAATAACTTGGATAATTTTTCCAAAACAGAGAATTATGTCTAATTAGATTTTAATATTTTTAAATACATTAAATTTAAATACTTTAAAACGAGATATTTTTCTTAAAAAGCTATAAATCAGCATGGATCTGATGCTGGTTCAACTACCATGGGTCTTCTGGTTTTTTATTTTAAATGATTGTTCTTTATCATTCTTATTATTTTCATACATGTATATACTACATTTTGACCATCCCTTCTTTATTGTCTCTCTGTATCCCACTCACACCTCAGGATCTTCAATCGCATCTCTCTCCCAATTTCATAACCCCCTTTTTAAAACTTTTAATTTATCAATTCATATTTTTTAACCCACTGACTCTAGTAGCCACATTCCTAGAGAGAGTGATGCTTCCTATCCTAGCAGCCACCAACAGCCAGTAGCTCCTCAGCTCGAGGGGGGGCTTTTGAGGCTCCTTCCCCAACCTGATCCACCAACTCTTGATCTAGTGTAAGTAACCACAGCTATTGTGCAGCAGTTATGTCATGTCAGGACAGCATTTCACAGCCCTCCTCCCTACATCCTGGCTCTTAGATGATTTTGATCTCTCTTAGTGCTATTCCTAGAGTCTTTGGTAGAGAAGTTGATATAGATGCACCATCTACAGATGAGCTCTCCTAGTCACTTGGAACAGCAATGTATCTCTCTATTAGCCAGCACTCACCACAATAATAAACTCCTTTGACCAAGGTTGGGAGCAACACAAGTCTAGAGTTATAGACAAGCATATTTAGAAGGCAGATTGACAACATGGCCATTTAGAAAAAAATACAGCATCAGTAGAATTTCTCCAAGGGCCTATGAAAACCTTAGCCTTGATCAAAAATATACTGGGGAAAGGACAGTAATCTAAACAAATGGTGCTGGGAATTTTGGATTTCAATACATGTAAAAATGAAACTGGATCCTTAACTCTCACTCTGTACATGCCTCAACTTTGAACAGATTACGTATCTTACTCTAAGACCTAGTAGTTAGAAATTTTTAGATGAAAAGTAGAAAATACACTTCAACTTGTAGGCACAGTTAAGGACTTTATGAATAAGATTATCTTAGCTCAGGAAAAAAAATACTATCAATTTACAAATGGCTTCTCAGTACAGTAAGAAGAAATTGGTTAATAACGTGAAGATGTCATCTAGAGAATGGGAGAAAAATCATTTGATAGAGGATTAGTGTCCATAGTAAATAAAGAACCAAAGAAACCAAACATCAAGAAAATTGGCAACCAATTAAAAACAGGCTATGTTACCTGACAGAATGTTCTACAAGGGGAAAATACAAATGGCTAGTAAACACATAAAAATTGCTCAACCTTTTTAGGCATCAAGAAAATGCAAAGTAAACCTAAATCAAGATCCCATCATATGCTTGTCAAAATACAAATAACAATTGCTTGTATGAATATGAGGAAAGGGGAACCCTTATGCACTGTTGGTGGGAGGGTAAAAAGGCAGCCATTCCTGACATCAATACGGAGGTTTCTCCAAACACCAGAAATAGAATTACCATTGAGCCAGTGATACCACTTCTAGACATATATCAAAATTATTTTATACCTTACTGTAGAGGCACATGTTCCTCTATGCTCATTGCCACTCTATTCATAATAACTAAAAGATGGAATCAGCCTTATGAATGTATAATGAAATGTTACACAGTGGATTACTATTCAACTATAAAGAAAAATAAAATCATTAATCCATGAGTAAATGGAATAAATTAGAAAAAAAGATATTCTTATTAGGTTACCCAGGTTCAGAAAGACAAATTCTGCATGTTCTTATATGAGGGGCCTAGCTTCATTTCTTTTATTTTGTGTATTTTTCATGAAGAACATGTGAAGTCAAGGAAGCTAGGAAAAGGCCATTGGTGGAGGGATATGTTTGGGGGGAGGGGGATCATAGAACATAGAACATAGAACATAGAACATAGAGGGAGATCATAGAACATAGCTGAAATGAAAGTAGAGATGGAGAATCCTGGGTTTTCTCTTTTGCCAGAAAACTTCCAGAAAACAATAAAAGCAATAAGATCCATATGACTAGTCATTACATTTGCTTAATCTGTGTGTTCATGTTTGTGTTCTTATTTAAGTACACATGTGTGTTCAGGTATGTACTTGTGTGTAGAGGTCAAAGGTACTGATCCTCAAATGTCATTCATCTTTTGTTTGAGACAGGGTATAGTAGTTTGAATATGCTTTGTCCAGGGAGTGGCACTATTAGGCCTTATTAGAGTAGGTTTGGCCTTGTTGGAGTAGGTGGGTGTGGGCTATAAGACCCTCATCCTAGTTGCCTGGCAGCCAGTCTTCTCTTAGTGGCCTTCAGATGAAGACATAAAGCTCTCACCTCCTCCTACATCATGCTGGCATGCTTCTGCCTTGATGATAATTGATTGAACCTTCAGCCAGCCCCAATTAAATGTTGTCCTTATAAGAGTTGCCTTGGTCATGGTGTCTGTTCATAGCAGTAAAACCCTAAGACATGGGGTCTTTCATTGGGATAAAACTTTGTCATGCAGGCTGGATTAATTGGTCATTATCTTCAGGGACTATTCCAATCTTCACCTGAACTCTTGCCATTTTGAAGATTACAAGCTTGAGCAACTACATCCAGATTTGTGTAGGGCTTCAGGGATCTAAACTTAGAGCCTCATGCTTGGGAAGCAAGTGCAT
This sequence comes from Mus minutoides, assembly GCA_902729485.2. NCBI lineage: Eukaryota > Metazoa > Chordata > Mammalia > Rodentia > Muridae > Mus > Mus minutoides. The sequence continues at coordinate 4,415,757 of LR749496.1, forward strand.
TGCAAACTAAGCCATCTCCCTAGACCCTAACCAGGCACTTTTGGTAGTCTAGGAGGTCCTCATAATTTCAGAGTAATAACCACTAGTGAGAGAAGACTTGATATAATATTTAGGTGTGAACAATGTCTTCTTCTGCTTGAGAAAATAGCAGCTGAAATAGTTGCTTCTTGGATAAACCATTTCTAAGATTAAAATTATGAATTAATTCTTTTATTTATTACATCCCAAATGTTGCCCCTCATCCCCCCTTGCAGAGATCTTCCCCCCCCACTTCTCTAGGCATTCCCCCCTCCATCCAGTCTCTACAAGATTGGGCACATCCTCTCCCACTGAGGCCAAACGAGTGCTGGTTTAAATGGTGGTCTGCTTGCAAAAGATGTTCCACATTGGACAGCCCTTTTTTTTTTTCTATTTTATTTTTTGGGGGTGGTGGTGGAGGGGGATACTACTGTATTGGTTTAGTTTTTGTATCAGTCATGAGCTTTTTTTTTTTTTTTTTTTTTTTTTTTTCTTACAATAACTCGTAATAGTTCTAGACGTCTCTGATAGATTATTTAAAAAAAAAAAAGGAACAAAACCAGGCATAGCAGTGCATACCTGTAATCCCAGCAACCCACAGAAGGCATTAGCAAGAATATCAGGAGTTCCAGGTCACTGTTGACTAAGAAGTGAATGCTCATGGATTGGCAGAATCAACATAGTAAAAATGGCTATCTTGCCAAAAGCTATCTACAGATTCAATGCAATCCCCATCAAAATTCCAACTCAATTCTTCAAGGATCTAGAAAAGACAATTAGCAAGTTCATCTGGAATAACAAAAGGAAGGAGCTAGAGAAAGTACCCAAGGAGCTGAAGGGATCTTCAACCCTATAGGTGGAAGAATAACATGAACTAACTAGTTCCCCCTGCGCTCATGTCTCTAGCTGCACATATGGAAGAAGATGGCCTAGTTGGCCATCATTGGGAGGAGAGGCCCCTTGGTCATACAGACTTTATATGCCCCAGTACAGGGGAACGCCAGGGCCATTATGTGGGAGGGGGTGGGTAGGGGAGCAGG
>LR749496.1:4416914-4566914 GCA_902729485.2 Mus minutoides
AAAAAAAGAGGAAAAAAAAGAAGTGAATGGGAAAGCATTCTGGATTACATAAAGACCTTCTCTCAAAGCAACAGCAACAGCAGGAAAAAGTGAAGGAGAATGCAAAGCAGTGGCTGTATTGGCTGCATTATTTAGGCACACACTGCAAGGGGGTGAAGAGGAAATGTCCTGGTTTTAAAACAAAGGTTGAGTTTAGGGAGGAGAAGAAGGAAGAGAAGGAGGAAGAACTGGAGGAAAAGGGAGGAGGAAGCCAACACTATACTAAGCACAAACTACATTCCAGGCCCACTGCCCAGCACTTTTCAATACATTCTTTAGTTTTAGTCTTCATGTACACTCCAAGAGAGTAAGTAGGTCTATGAGATGAGAAAATGAAGGTCTAGCAAGGCTAAGCAATACTCCCAGGGACACAGACAGAAAGAGACTCTGAAATAGAAAGACTGACTTTGCTCTCTGAACTATGTAACTTCCAGCCTCAAAGAAGTATATCTTGGACTGTATGTATTAGATTCCAAACACAAGTACATACCCTGAGTCAGCCAACACTGACAGGTTTGAAAAGATGTCATAATTACCTGTCCTGTAGTTTCTCTGTCTATCTTTGCCCTAAAACTTTATTCTTCAATCCACTCTAGGCATTGATAAAGTTTAATTTACACAGAAGTAGGAGATGACAAAGTTCAAATACATGCCTTGGTTTGAAGCCTCCAACAGGATTTCAAATTCCCATCTTGTTATGGTGTATCTTGGTTCTTCAAGATTTTTTTTTCCCCATTTGTAAAGATATTACCATGGTTAGCTCATGGACTTCTTTAAAGTTTCACAACTTGCCTTTTGATAGCTATGTTTAAATTATCATCTTATTGATTGAAGAAGTCATGACATTAACTAGCATGGACATCATTAAAGAAGAAAAATTATTATTTAATTAGATGACTACCATTTCTATTGTTACTTTATTTTCAACTTCTGTGGAAATAGGCTCCCTGCTGGTTGCAGTTTCTGGCTATCTTTGTTCCCCTCATTACTAATTCCTTTTCACAACTCTGACTGCTAATCAGCCCATGCCATGTGTTTGGAAGGCTGTTTCATCATTCCTTCATTTTGGGATTCCAGGGTGGCTAGTAGATTCAGGCAAAGACTCAGCCAGTAGCCAAGGTCAAGGGTATACCTTGTGAACACCACAGCCACATCTTACGCACTGTTTTATGCAACTGTTACATTTCAGGGCCAGGGTTCATGGAAAATTTCCATAAATATGATGGGTAATGTGCCAAATGAAATTAGAGATGGCTTCCTGTGATCACAGTCAAGTGAAAAATAGCATATGTTAATTTCTTAATACAAGCTTGGGGCAGGTAGTTAATCCCTCTTTGGGAAGAGCTAGAAACACACAGAGCAAGGAAACAAGCTATTGTCTAAAGAGAAAGAGAAAGCAAATGATAATTCCTACGCAGAGGAATATAGAATTTCTTCTCTGAGTTTGTCTTTTCCTTATTCAACAGTATCTGATAATTCTTATGTGAATTGCTATCTCATTTCCTTATTCTAATTGATCAGTTGCACTAATACACAGTTGCACTGTGTATCTAAATGTTAAAGAATTGTTCAAGTGGTTTTTTTTTTTTTTTCAAAATAAAGAACTAAGAAGGGGGACAAAACAAAACATAAAACAAAAAAACCCCAATCCATTAGCAAAAGGCAGGGCGTTTACAGATTTCATTTCCATCCATATACACAGCTTTCTTTTAAGCTTTGACCCAAATCAACTCAAATCAGAAGAGTGCATTTGAAACAACCCATCTTGGAATAGATACAAAAGTACTGTACTTATATTTGAAAGTCAAAGAGCATTAATATTTTAAAAGAATTGTTGGAAGAGGACTGAAGAAAACCATCTGGCCTTCTGGTCATCCAACATAAGGGAGAACACAGAATCTTAGACTAACATTATCTTTCTATATATCAAGACATCCCCAGATGTAAATACAAATGAAAGTACAGCAGAGGGTGAAAGCATCCATTATCAGCAATCAAAGAAAGGATACTTGTTAGTATTGTGGAAATTCACCACAATTTAACATAGGTCTATGGAGCACCTGGCTTTTTTCCTCAAGATACTTCTGGGACAGATGATGTTAGAGAGATCTCTAACAACCAGATAACAACCAGTTAGAACTGGTTGTTATCAGAGAAAGCCCATACAATCTCATGATGGGAACAAAGTTTCTAATAGGAAACCACACCAGGAAAAACAAAATGTAATTATATGACGAAATAGTAAGTGCAGGCAGGTTGACAGAAATGAAACCAGGATTTGGCAAAGTTGCATGCAGAATGAAGTGCTGGGATGGATTTGTAAGAAGAGGGAGGTCTATAATAGCTCGGACCCATCTAGGTAAAAGAGAAATAAGCCGTGCAGGCAGCTGCAGCAGCATTAGGGCAAGTGAGGCCATGGGCCCCCATTTGAGCAAGGTTTTAACCTAAGTAGGCAGAAGGTGTAGATCCTGTCTTGCTCTAACATTTCTGTCCTGCAAGACCATGAGACTTGCAGTTAACCTACTTCCTCATCAGAAAAATGAAAACATGGAGCAAGCTGTTCCAAGTCCTTTCTGTCTCCAAAACTCATGGGGCCTTGGGATAAGTTCCAATCTTGACCTAAATTGAACAAACTAGTTTCTCTTGTGTTTGTGTGTATATATGTAGAGGCCAGAGTACAACCTTGGAACTTTTTCTTAAGGTGCCATCAACTTTGTTTTTTTGAGATTGGGTTTTTTACTGGTCAGAGTCTTGCTAAGTAAGTAAAGCTGACCTGCAAGGGTGCTCCAAGAATCTATCAGTCTCTCCAGCTCTGTTTCTCACATTGTATTGCAAGCACTTTCCCAACCACATTACCTCTTCCATCCCAGGATTCTAACATTTGAACATGTGCTTGTTAACAACTGAGGACGCTTGGTATATGGTGAGTGCTTAGAATAGGTTAGTGACTCTGGAAATCTAAGATAGTGACTTATTCTGAAACAAAAGAAGCCTAACTAGAGATTTCAAGGATTATGTAATATCTCTAAATTATCACTAGCTATCAACAGATACGGAGTGCTCACAGTCTGAGGCAGCAGTTTTGTAAATTATGAAGACTTTAGCTATCAGAATAAGACATTTGGGCGTGGGCATAGGGATGAGAGTTGAGCACACTAACAGGTTAATAATGCGTGCTTGCTATGGATTGGATACAAAACAAAATCCTATCAATGGCCCTTATGTTGAAGGCATGGTTCCCCTGCTGGTGACTTTACTGAGAGATGAAGTGATTGGATCATCAAGGTGATAACTTCATCAATGGCTTATTCTATTGATGAGATCATAGCTGAATGAATTATTAGGTGGGGATATTGGTGTATGTGTGTGTGTGTGTGTGTGTGTGTGTGTGTGTGTGTGTGTCTGTGCATGCTTACAGAGGTTGAATATTCTTCCCTTTTCTCTATCCTTCCTGACTGTTAGTTTGCTTCTGCCACATGTTATCACGGTCTACTTCTTCAAAATCCTGAAATTACTAGAGCCACCCAACCAAGGACTGAACGCTTTATAACTGTGAGTCAAAGTATGTGGAGAGCCTTGCTGCCGTGCCTTAAAGATGGCACAGCCGCTTCAGTTCTAATGGTGCTGACAACTCCTAATTGGGTTGTGGAGAGCCTTGCTGCCATGCCTTAAAGATGGCGCTGATAGTCTCAGTCTTAATGACGTGGACAGCTCCTAATATGGAATAAGGCTATGTCAGCAGTCGCATGATATGACACCCGACTTTACCTAGCGTATGAGCGGGAGCCATGTGGCATCCTGCTATAGGCCAGGACAGGGTTTATATGGCCGCTCTCGGTGGGGTTAGGGGCCATTTTGCTATTGTTCTACACGCTGTAACTTCATCAAGGATCCTGAGTAAACCGCCTCGAGAAGGAACCTGGTTGTGCTGAGTCTAATTCCTGCTGGCCGGGGTCAGCGCAGCATAAAAGTAAACTTTCTTTTTTAATTTTTTTTCACAGATATTGTCTCACAGTAACAGAAAGTTGGCTTACATGGGGATGTTAGAGAGTGAACTCTTTTTTTTGTTTGTTTGTTTTTTGTTTTTCCAGACAGGGTTTCTCTGTATAGCCCTGGCTGTCCTGGAACTCACTTTGTAGACCAGGCTGGCCTTGAACTCAGAAATCTGCCTGCCTCTGCCTCCCGAGTGCTGGGATTAAAGGAGTGCACCACCACGCCCGTCTATGAGAGTGAACTCTTTAGGGAGACTGACTGAGAGGCACAACCTTTCTATGTGGATTCAAGCTGGAGCATAGGTGATCTATAGGTGTGTTGTATGAGTGGCATATGGCATCGATTTAGTTTGAAAAAATGTAACAAAAGTCAACAGAATCACATGGAAAGTTGGTAAAGAATGTGTAACCATGACTCCCAGTGCTGATAGAAAGGAGAATACTGGGAATGAGGACTTGAGCAGAACTGGGAAAAAGTAAGCTCAAATGTGAAGGCTTTACATCTTAAGAATGGCTTACCTGGGGGCTGGGAGATGGCTCAGCAGTTAAGACTGCTTTTACAGAGGTCCTGAGTTCAATTCCCAGCAACCATATGGTGGGTCACAACCATCTCTAATGGGATCCAATGTTCTTTTCTGGTATGTCTGCAGACAGTGCCAATGTTCATAAAATAAGTAAATATTTTTTTAAAAAAGAATGGCTTACTGAGACTGATTGATGCTGTGAATGCAATAGGTACCAAAGGTGGAGGTAAGGGCTCCATACACAGACACTTGAGGTACTCTGAGGATGGATGAGAAAGCAGAGAGCCTGGCTCACCAGCATGACTGCACATGGCCATCATCTGGGTGGCCAAGATTTCAGTTTTCTTCCAGATGATCTTCATAAAATTTACTATGTGCTCTCAGTGTTGGAATTTTTGCTTTTTGTCTAATTATAGAGACAGGGTGGTCTATTCTGGCCTCAAACAATAGTGCTTCCTGCTTTAGCCTTCCAGATGGTCATATTACAAGAGTGTACCCCTGTACTTGGCCTGGGAATGGAGATTTTTTTTTTTACAATTCTCTCTGAATATTCCTTTAGGAAGAAGTCAAGAAGACACGTTTATTTCCCTCTGAAGATGAGATCTTTTTGCCCAGCCAGGGTCAGACTGCTGACTAAGCACATTTCCACTCTGTCTCTTGTGGAGTACTCATGGCCGTTGTCTGATTCCTTGGGGGCAAATGCTAACTAACTTGAATCTGAGGTTTGGGACAGAAGTGGAATGCATGGAAATGCTCCTAGTCCCAACCACTATTTTTAAGGCAATAATTGTAAAATACAACTATTTGAGGGGGCTGGAGAGATGGCTGAGCAGTAAGAGCATTTGCTGCTATTATAGAGGACCTGAGTTTGGTTCCCAGTATCTATATCTAGTGGCTCACAACTGCCTGTAACTCCAGAATCAGGAAATCCTAGGGTCTCTCCTAGCCTCCACAGAAGATAACACGTACAACACCACCCGTCCACAATAATAATTAAAGTAAAAGTAAATGTTAAAAAAATCTTGGCTGGATGAATGTTGGAAATCATGAAACTTAAACCAGCCTGGGTCATAGAGCTAAACTGTCTCAAAAAATAATTTGGAGGAGATTGGGTAGAGAACATCTCTTTTGTTTGGAATTTACTAAAAGCACATGTTAACTCCCCCAAGACAAGATTGTAAATTTAGTATCAAATAATAGCCTTATTTACTTATTCCAAGATGTGACCAGGTTTTTTTCCCCCCTTTTATTTGTTCATCTCTTTGGAAATTTCATTTCTCACTAAGAACTTAGTGTTTTAGTTTATGTGTAATTATAACCAATTTGGTTATCTGGAATATTATTAAATTGCTAGTTCTAATTATCACTACAGCAATTTTAGAAGGGGAGGTGTGTATGGAAAGGCCTTGTGAGGTAAGGGTTAATGGAAACCAATAAACAAAGAAAAGTGTAAGATCTGCAGGTATTTCTGAATACTTATTATATACCAGGTACCATGAGAGATACTTAGCATGTATCCTCATATAATAGACAGTAGATATATTGTCTGACAGACATTCGAATCCCTTCTTTGGAGAAGCCAAACCCTGCTTTCCAGAAGTAACTTTGACAAATTTTATTTCTCTCACTTTTTGTCAACCAGGTGGTCTTTCAGTGTGCAAAGTCTCTCTGTGATACAGAGAGACAAAGGCCAAATGTGCATGTCGAAACCTCAGATGTTTCATGGGTATGATGTCGTTAGTCTGACTGTGGTGTGCATAGAAGTCTTCTAACTGGATACCTGGCTTCTGGACTCTTTGTTACCCAACTTCTTGATTCTACTTCCCCCATTTCCTATAATTTCTTGAATTCCACAGTCACCGGATATCTTTCCAAAGATAGCTAATTTCTAATTAAATTAGCCTGCATCCCCTTCTCTGACTTGTAGTTAGGACTCAGGACTAGTGCAAACACTTCTGCCAGTCCAGAGAGAAGCACATTAACCCAGGTGCACTTCTACAGACAGGAAAAAGGCACTCAGAGAGCTTTAAGTTACTTGACAGAAATTGCAGAGCTAGCGGTGTGGTGTGGCAGAACCAGGAGGAACAGATTTTGGAAGGAAACAGGGATTTAGGACTACAAAAGTCCTGGGGGGAATGTCCTTACATAGTCTTATAATAGGAAATGAAGCTTCTTTGCCCTCAAGGTAATGCTTGATAATCCTCTACTTATTTTAAAGAGAAGAGGGAGGTTTGGGACATTAAGTCATGAGCAGAATGCATTTAAAGAGGTTTTCAGGGCTCAGCCAATGATGCTTGCTGCCAAGGCCTGACAACCTGAGTCTAATTAGCAGGGCCCCTGAGCTGGAAAGAGAGACCTCCACATGTGCCCTGGGACACACCAGTGGCCCTCCCCAACAAATAAATAAACAAATAAACAAATAAACAAATAAATAAATAAATAAAACGAAATAAAGAAAATGAAGTACAAAGAGGTTTAAAAAAAGTCATTCAAAGGTGAATTCTTTGCAACTTTCAAGGTAAATTCTTCAGTTGTCTGAAAAATACAGAACAACTTGATGGCCGTGCAACCTTTGCATCCAATAAGTAAAAGATGAGAATATTCCTAAACCCTTGGATGTCTTACAGACCTGGGGCCGCTTTCCAGTGGGTCCCCACCTGCGATAGTCTTGAAAGTTTCAGGTGGTGTCCTGGCAATGAGGTACCCACTTTTGACTTGTTGAGATGTGCAGTCTTGTCACCAAGCATACCTGCTGTAGCTTGGCCCAAGGAAACAACACATGTCATGTTCCCGAACCCCTCAGATGGTGATGATGACCGATGATACAAGATGCCACAGTCTCTAATCATATCATTTTGTGTACCTGCAAACGGTGGTGACAAGGGTTTGAAAGAAGAAGATCACAGCTGTCTAATACAGGAAATCAGATAAAGCCGACCGTGTCACAGGCAGCTCATAGAACTAGACTGAGAAGGGGGCTCAGTGATAAGGTATTGCTGGCTCTCTCAGGGGGCTTGACCCTGCACACTCTCCCTCTTCAAAATCTCAAATCTTTAATACAGGAAGCTGTCAGCTGTAATCCATGTACCCAGCAAGCATTCTGGCTTACTCATTCTCTCTCTCTCCCCCTCTCTCCTATCTATCTATCTATCTATCTATCTATCTATCTATCTATCTATCTATCTTCATATGATCAATGTATCAATGTTTCATCTATTTTCCATACATCTTTCTGCCTGTCTCTGTCTGTCTGTTTGTCTGTCTTAGGGGTTCTCATCCCCTCTCTGTGAAGTGCATAATGTCACTTGATAAATTTGGAACTAATCACAAACAGCATTGGGTCAGCTCTTGCAAATCAAAGAGAAGCACCACTCACCCTCACTGGCCTGCTCTGAAGCAGCTTTAAGCCTCAGCCGACACCTCCCTATTCTGCCATTTCGTGTTTAATCTGTCTTCAAAGGGAGAGGCAACTGTCTTGAATTAAACACCAGGCAGTCCTTGAAGTCATGTGCGATGAAAGTGATTAAATAATTAATTCATACTAAGGTGATTTCTCAGTCAGGTTGGGGGTTAGAATGGAAAGAGAAAAAAAGGTCTTGATTCAAAGCAGCATTACTGGGAGTGCTGTGGAAAAAAAATGTTTAATGTGATGTAAGCTCAGCATGCTGGAGGTGATGAACCCTGTTTCCACGCTGCCTCTGCTCCAGGCTCTCTGACCGCTTGCTGCTCCTTGAACAGACAGAGGCTATTTTCCCTACCCTAAGGCCTTCTAACCTCCTGTTTCCTTGCTGGATGACTTCTCTCTAGCTTTTATCAGGGTCACTTCTCAGACCTGGAGTCTCTGTTCAATTGCCAGTTCCCCAGAGGCCATTCCCAACTCTGCTCATGGTGGAGTCGTGATCCAGCCCCTCCTGGCTTCTCTAGTCTGTCACGTTTCATTCTTTTGTGAGATGTATCATCACCCACCATACTTTCACAGATTAATTCTTAATTTTTTTTACTATTTTCCCCCAACCGCAGTGTATAGAGCCCGAAGCGGGCGGCTAACGGGTTTCTTCGCTCTGTAGTCCTCAGTGCCTTCTGCTTACGAAGAGTGCGCAGGGATGAATGAATGCAGCTCAAAGCTGAAGTGCCTCTACTTTCTCTAAGATTGAAACTAGCTCTAAGGGATGGCTTGGATGAGGCAGGGGAATAGCTCAGTCAGAAAAGTTGCTTCCTTTGAAACCATGGAGACTCGAGTTTGATTCCCTGAACTCAGTTTAGAAAAGGAAAGTGTAAAACAGTGGAGCGTGGTAGCACATGCTTGGAATCTCTGCTCCTGATGTAGAGCCAAGTTGAGACCCCGAGCCTAGCCAAGTCAGTGGGCTCATGGCCATGGAGAGACTCTGTCTCAAAACACAAGATAAATGGCACTTGAAGGATGACAGCTAAGGCTGTCGACTGTTTTTTACATGCACACACATATAAACATGTACACACATGTGTACCTGTACACACATACATTTCCCTAAAGAAATGCTTTGTACAATGAAAGGCACTGTGTATACTTCCAAAAGCCATACTACCTAGAAGGATATATTCAGATGTGTACACTCACTGAATTCTTAAGACACAGAACAAAATCTAAGAATGAACTTGCTGTCTACCTTGCATTGAATGACCCCACTGCCAATGCCTTTTGAGATTTCAGCTCTTTTGGTGTGAAAGGCACCCAAGAAGGAGCCATTGCCCTCTGCACTTCTTTTGGTAGGTTTGAGTTATGTCAGGTGTGCCGGCTGGTTTTGTGTGTCAACTTTACACAAACTGGAGTTATCACAGGGAAAGGAGTCTTCCTTGAGGAAATGACTTCATGAGATCCAGCTAAAAGGAATTTTCTCAATTAGTGATCTAGAGGAGAGGGCCTAGCTCTTTGTAGATGGTACCATTCCTGGGCTGGTAGTCTTGGGTTCTGTAAGAAAGCAAGCTGAGCAAGCCAGGGGAAGCAAGCCAGTAAGCAGCATCCCTCCATGGCGTCTGCATCCACTCTTGCCTCCAAGTTGCTATTCTGTGTGAGTTTCTGACCTGACTTCCTTTGGTGATGAACAGCAATATGGAAGTGTAAGCTGAATGAATCCTTTCCTCCCCAACTTGCTTCTTGGTCGTGATGCTTTGTGCAGGAATAGAAACCCTGACTAGGAAAGAAGATTAGCATGAAGTGGACAGTGAAGGGACGTGGTAAGTGACCTGGGAAAGCCCCTACCACACACAGGAGGCTGGGTTATGTCCAGCTCTTTGGACACACTGGATACCACAATTTGACAAGCTTTTAGCTTTGCCTATTGAAAACGCCGACTGTGTAAGTGGCCTTACGGTGATGGTTATTCTGAATGTCTCAACCCTTCAGCCTAGTCTCTGGATTCTTTAGGCAATTTGTAAGATTTTTTTTTTCCAGGCGCTCTGTCCTGATGATAAGAATCAGCCTCAAAGTTCTCTTAACTCAGACACTCTATTGGGCCAGTCTGACTTATGGGGATAGCAAACATTCCTTCTTTCCTTAATGAAGCCATTCAAGTGACATTTTGTTTTATTTCTATTCCTTTCATGTTATCGTCTGTGTGGTGAAGATCAATCTCGGGGCTTGGGGAATGCTAAGCATGTGGCGTATTAGTGAATGGAACTTCCTGACTAACTGATAACTGGTATTCTATTCATGACGCTGAGCAGTAAGTCTAGTCTAGGAAAAAAATACCCATAAATGAGATAGTAATAGCTTAAGTAAAAAAAAAAAAAAAAAAAAAAAGGTGCTTGAAGCAAAATGGAAACACAGGGCAGTGTGGTATTTCAAAGCCATTTGTCAAAGTGAGTGTGGGCTTGACAGCAAGATACTTTGAGAGAAGCAGAAAGTTAGGGTAGGAATATATAGTAGTAGCTGACCATGTGCAAATTATGACAAGGATGTTGTTCCTGCAGTGTTAATAGTGGAGTTTCTGACAGAAGAGCCTGGGACCAGATGGAAGACAGGGTTGAGTATTGTCATCACTGACAAAGTCTCAACTGTAGCTCTTAATTTTAATTTAATGTTTTACTTGTGTAGGTATTATGCCTGTAGGCATGTCAGTGTATCACATATATGACTAGTGAACTCAGAGGACAGAAGATTGTTCTCCTGGAATGGAGTTACAGGCAGTTGTAAGCTGCCGTGTGGGTGCTGGAAATTGAGCCATGGTCCTCTGGGAAAGCAGCCAGTATAATTAACCACTGAGCCATCTCTCCAGCCTCCCAGGAACTGTCACTCTTGTTAGATCCATGGTGAGGAAAATCCTGGTGCTGAGCTGGACCCCTAGTGAGCAGGAGGATGTGGAAGGAGGCAGTCATTCCTCTCTGGCTGGAGTGCCACTAAGGAGTGGAAGGCTTAGCCATGTAGCACTGTTTCTACCATGGGCTGAGGGTGGATGTGTGAACTGATAATCTCCTTTATGGAATCTGTGGCTGTGGGCAACGGAATTGCTTTAGGTGCCAGAGTCATTTGCAGACAAAGCAATGGTGGTGGGTGTATTGGGAAAATGTGTTCGTCAAGATAGCTGTCTAATTAGCTATACAGCTGCCTATTATAATTTAAAATGTTTCCTAAATATCGATCATTTTAAAATGTAACACGACATACTAATTAAATGATTGTATTTAGATATTCTGTCTTACTTATAACTACCAATACAAGTAAGAGAATAACTAAAACACTCAGACATGGTGACTAGGCTTGGTTTGAAAGTCTTCTGTCCCCACGAGAATTTCAGATGGAAATCATGTGGTTAGAAAGGAGCAGAAATCGTATGAATGTTATGAAATATAGAGATATAATTGCTGTCAATGTAAGTAATGTGGCTTTGCTCAGTAAAATAAGATGATTGCTTAGGGTTTTCCAAAACCCCTGAAAATTGCTTCTATACCACATGTGGTATAAATAAAATGCAAGTCAAAGAAACGAGGAAAGATAAACATATAATTAAAAGCAGCTCAGTATGTCCTCTGGCTCGTTCATTTCGATGATGGCATCTGTAGTTTATGGCGTTGTTATAGACCGGCAATATATCGGAGTTGACTACACGCCATAAAACACATTAATGCAGCTTGGCCCCAAATTATTATACACAAACAATAAATCTACCCTGTTAACAGGATAAATATGATAACCCTTGATGTTGTTAGAGAGTGCCAGAAAGGGATCCCTTAGTGCATAGTTTTGTATTTCCAAAGAACAAGGGTTACTTTGGCTTGCAGTATCTCCCTGACTTCAGTTCCTTCTCTATCTGTAGCTTGAACTAAAAGACAGATTGTGGCCTTGAAAGTATCTATGCTAATTACCGTTTCTGAATCTAATAAAAGATTTACGCTCAGACATTTATTTGTTTAGCGTGAGCTTCCTACATTGAAGGTCGGTTTTAGTTGAAGTAATATAATAAGCCCAAGTCAAGGTTCTTTTGCCTTTACAATTTCTCATGGAGCAATCTTTGGAATTCTATCCTTAACCTTGAATCTTGTCCAGTATCTTGTAAAAAAAAAATAGCAAGTGCCTGCTACAACCCGGTGAGGGCTCATCATGGCTTTGAGGTTTTCTCTAGGAGACAGTAATTCAAACCAATGGTAAACCTCTTCCCACATTGCCAGGTGAAATAGTTTGATAGATGGTGTGTGGGTGTGCATAGAGAGTTAGTTTCTTACCAACCTCAGTCTTAGCTTTGTCTTCTAAGAAATGATCTAAAGAGATGACTACTAGAGTTAACATCGGGAGGAAGTGTGAGGAAGTCTATGGGTGTGTTGCCATAAAAACTTGTTTTATATGCTATTGACTTAAATAAAATACACAGAAACCATATCTATCGGTCTGTGTCACACTGTGTCCAGTGATAGGTACATCTAGACTTTATCAAAGGTTTGTCTTCTTAAGCCTATTATATTATTTGGGGGCAGTTAACAATTCTTCATGGGTGTAAAAGTTGGTTGCAAGAAGTCTATGTGTGAATATGTGTGGTATGTGTGTCTGGTATATATGCATATGCAGGTGTATAATGTTTTTCTTTGAAAGCACTTTAAAAATCTTTTTGAAGTATAATTTACATGTCTCCATATAATAAGCGAAACCTTTTTTTCCAATCAAAATGTCTAAGGGGCTTATTTATTTTCTTAATATTGATTAAAAAATGTCTATCTTACACACCCCTACCACAGTTTCTCTCCCCTCCTCCCCAGTACTGGTCTCTCCACCCGCCCCTCTCTGTCCACAGTCTCCTCTTGATTTCTTTCCCTCCCTTCCCCTATACCTATCCCATACACTACTCTGTTTCTCTTTAGAAAAGGGCAGGCCTCTATGGATAGATATCAACCTGCCTTGGCATATCAAGTTGTAGTACGACTAGGCACCTCATGTTCCACTAAGACTAGAAAAGGCAACCCAGTCAGATAAAAGGGTCCAAAGGGGAGGCAGCAGAAGCAGAGACAACTCCTTCATCTACTGTTAGGAATCCCACAAGTAGATCAACCACACAACTTTAACCTATGTACAAAGGGCCTAGGTCAGTCCCATGCAGTCTCCCTGATTGTCTGTTCAGTCTCTGTGAGCCCCTATGAGCCTTTTGTGTGTGTGTGTGTGTGTGTGTGTGATCCATAACCTCTCTGTTTCCTACAATTCTTCTCCCTCTTCTGTGGGGTTCCTCAAGCTCAGCCTAATGTGTGGCTATGGGTCTGTGTGTATGAAAATGAAACATTATTTTAGGAGATAACCTGATGAATTGTGACAAAGTTTGCACTCACATGACCACTGGAGAACATTGGAATTTAGATCATTTCCATCACACTAAGAAAATCCCCTCAGGCTCTTGCGTGATCAGTCTCCTCAGCTTTTACATGGTGACAGACACTGGTGTACTTTGAAAACATCATTTCTTTTTTATTTGTATTGTATGCATTTAAGGTATGTAACATGATCTTTTGATATTGTCATGCATAGTTAAATGAGGACTACGATTAAGCCAATGAATTTACCTATCACCTCATGTAGTAACTCGCTTTAAAAAAATGTGTGGGGTTGTGTGTAAGAGTAGTAAAACCTACCCTTGGCAAATGTCCAGCATACAGTATAATATTACTAATTAAAGTTCTTATGTTGCATATTAGAGCTGTAGACCTGTCATTAGTCATAACTGCAGATTTGTGTCCTTTGACCTACCTTTTTATGGCCCTCCCTTGAGTAAACACCATTCTAAGTGTGTGTGAGTGTGTGTGTGTGTGTGTGTGTGTGTGTGTGTGTGTATGCTTAAGTAATGTGTGGTTCAGTGTATATGAAATTAGGATATGTGTGGTTCAGTAATATGTTTTTCAGTATATGTGTAGTTCAGCACATTTATAGTTCAGCATACCTGTAGTTAAATACATGTGTGTCAGGATCTGTGTGCCTTAGTAATATGTGGCTATATGTGTAGTTCAGGATAAGTATGTTTCTGCCATGCTAGTCTTATGATATAGCTATTACCTTATTCATCATATTTGGATTTCCTTCTGGTTACAAGGGCTTGTCTTGGATTCAAGGCAAAGTGAGGCAGATCCCCACCTTTGCTGTACTGTCAGTTTCCTGGGATGTCAATCCTTCTATCATGGTGTTGGCAGTGTTGAGATGTGGATTAGTTAGATGTAACAAAAGACTAGGGGATGGTCTTAAATCCCCAGTGCTCAGGTCCTAAGCATGTGCCCACAGTGAGGCATCTGGTTTGGATCACGTGACTTCCCTCATGAGCCTATCAACTCACAGTCTCTTCTTTATCAGAGCACTCCATGTTCAGCTGACTGCTGTCTTCTTTGCCTGCCTACCATGAGAGTCACTGGCTTCCTCCACAACCTCCATGGACCCAATTAGTATTGGCTATCACTGGATCTTCTCAGTCCCTACCTTCCTAGTCCCCTATTTCCTAGGCAATCATTTCCATGGAGCAGAAAGAAGGCTTTAATGTGGCTGCTCAGCAAGCAGGCATCAGAGCAGATAAGATCTAGGTTCACATTCCTGTTCTGCTCTCGACAGCTGCATCTCTTAGTGGAATTCCTCATGCTGTCTGAGCCTCAGATTCCTCATCTAAAAATGGAGATGTTACCAGCCTCACAGGGTTGTTGCGAGGATTGATTGAAACGATAAATAGAGAACACTTAAGCTGGCGACTGCCATGGGATTAGCATTTCATAATTCTTCACTCTGTAATAGAGATTAAACCCAGATCCTTACACATGCTAGGCAAGCACCCTTGTACTGAGTCACTGAGCTATGTTCCCAGTTCTGTTTTACAAAGTATATTTTATTGATTCTCTCAGAATTTTGCACTTTACTTTGATCATATTCACATTCTACTACTCCTTCCAGATCCACCCCCACCTCTCTCACCACTCTCAACTTCATTTCACTTTTTGACAAATAGCTCGCGACATTCAATTTGTGCTGCCCGTATATACTCTTGGGTATGAGGATCTCGATTGGAGTCTGGTTGATCTACCAGAGGCCACAACCTTCAAGAACCCCGACTGGCTCTCCCCATCAACTGTCAATAACTTCTCAGCTAGCAGTGGAGACTCATGCTAGGCTGTTGATTGGCTTGATCTTGTGTGGGACACCATAGCTGCTTTCCATGCAGTAGTCCAGTCATTCTGAGAAGATACTGTTTCCTTCTGGTCTTCTCTGACCCCTGACTCTTACAGTCTTTCTTCTCTCTCATTCACAATAATCTCTAAATTTTAGGAGTGTGCGTGTTTGTGTGTGTATGCATGTGTGTGTATATGTGCATGTGTGTGTGTGTATGTGCATGTGTGTTTGTGTATGCATGTGTGTGTATGCATGTACGTGCATGTGTATGTGGGTGTGTGTTTATGTGGTGTGTGTGTGTGTGTGTATGTGTGTGTATGTGTGTGTGTGATATAGATATCCCATTAGTGGCTGAGCACTCCATTGACACTTTCTTTAAAAGCAAAAAATTATTTTATTTATGTCTATGTGTGTTTGCAAGTATGATTTGGTATTCAGCACATGCATGCAGGAGCCCGTGGAGGCCATGGAGGGTATCAGGTGCCCCTAGAATTGGAGTTTCAGATCATTGTGAGCTTCCAGATTGGTGCTGTGATTTGAACCTGAGTCCTCTGCAGGATTAGTCAGTGCTCTCCTCCCTGCTTCCCCTTCTCTAGCCCTCTGCTCTTACTTATGTCTGGCTTTTTGGCTTCCTATGAGTCTTTGTGTAACCACCGCTCACTGCATAAAACTAAACCAAACCAAACCGAAAACCTTTTTTTGATGAGAATGAATATAAGCAGCAGTTCCTGGGCTTAGAGTTGTAAATTCAGAGAGCAATGTGATACTATGCCAGCTTAACAAAATAGCAGCAGTAGGTTCAGCCTTGACTCATGAGCTCCACACTGGAGAGTTCTTGCAAGATTGACAGTACTGTGCCCAATTCCCTTGTTTGGAGCAGGCCTTGATCCAATCAGAACATGGTCACCTATGGTTACCCTTATCACATTTTTTTGTGTTATTATGCAACCATGGGCATACTTTGCCAGACTGTCACTCTTATAATACACAGAGTTGGTGCTAGATAAGGTTGTTGGTGACTTTTTCTTCCCAACCCCCTTTTCATATTTACGTCGACACAGTTTCTTATTAAGTTGCCAGATTGGCCTTGAACTCATTCCATAGCTATGGCCAACACTGAACTTCTGACCCATTTGTCTGATCTTCCTCAGTATTAAGGATTATAGGACTGTACCATTTAGGCCTGGCTAAATAGTTGTTACTCATTTTAAACTTAAAATAATCTCAGTAGCATAAAGAGATGGTAGCTAGCAATACAGAACATGTATGAACCCACCACATAAGAGGCTGCAGTGTGCATCCTACACCAACAAGGCATCTCCATATGCCAGGGGAAGGTCTGCATGCACATACATGCAATACAATAAATGAATAATAAAGTGTAGCCAACATTTAGAATAAAGCCTATTGGAGACGCATGTAAGTCAGGAGCATCAGGGCCAAAGTCCTTTGACATGACCCCTCAGCTTTCCCTCTGCGCTGTTCCAGTCCTAGACCATCACAGCTTGCTCCCTGAAGGTCTGCTGCAGGTAGAGGAGTAGAGAAACAAAGGACAGGGTGTGCTGAGCTCTGACAGTGTTTCAGCAATACCACAGTGTTTCATAGGCTCCTGTACTCTGTTAATGACACTTGGAGTGGCTCAGGTAATATGCTTCAAGAGCAGAAGGATGGAAATGGTCAAGATGAATCATAATACATGGGGACAACACATCAGATAAAGCATAGATTCATATATGAGAATCCTGCTGGATTTTATTAAGCCAAACTTTAAATAGATTTGCAAAAATCTAACACAGTTCTTCTCTTACTTTTTTTCCTTTGGAAAAGATTATTTTTTTTATAAGCATGTGACATTTATGTTAACATATAATTGCTTATATTTTGTTATCTAAACATAAATGAATAAACTTATACTTTAAACACTTCTCAATTTGTTACTTTTATTTCTAATTTTGTGTGTGTGTTTGTGTGTGTGTGTGTGTGTGTGTGTGTGTGTTGTATATGTGTGTGTGTATGTGTGTGTATGTGTATGCACACATGAGTACATGAGTACAATCGTCTGCAGAGGCCAGGGCATTGGATCACCTGCATCTGGAGTTACAGGTGGCTCTGTCTGCTAGTGTTAATAGTATTAGAAACTGAAATCAAGGCTAGAGAGATGGCTCAGAGGTTGAGAGCTCTTGTTGATCTTTTGGAGGACTGAAGTTCAATTCTCAGACCCGTGTTGGGAGTCTCCCAACCACCTGTAACTCCAGATGCAGGAAACAGAATGTCCTGGCCTCTGCAGGCAATTGTCCCTAATCCATCTTTCCAGTCCTAGTCCATCTTTCCTGAGGAGCCACAGCAACTATGAGAATTGTAGGTAACTCATTCATAAGTTTGCTTCTATAAAATAGGAGGGATAGGCATCTGTCTGATCTTTCTCTAGAATAATACTTACAGGCATTATTTATTATAATACATAACAGTTACATATGTATATATGTATATATATATGTATATATATATATATATATATATATATATATATATATATATGCATTTCATTTTATATAATCATTATTATTATGTTGTTATCATGAGACAGTCTTTGTATCATTGCCCAGGGTAGCCTTGAACTCCTAGGATCAAGAAATGCTCTTGCCTCAGCCTTCTGAGCAGCTGGAACTGCAGGTCTATACGACACTACCGGAGGCAGTTTTCTCTTTGTAGTACCCCCGTGGAAGACATTGTTGGTTGGCAAGCAGTCACCGTGTCAGCTTCTGAAATATCAGATCCTTACTTTTCTAGGATTCTCCCTCCCCCCCCTCCCCCCCTCCGCCACCTGCACCCCGGACCCAGGCTGCTCCTGGAGACCTCACGGAAAGGTTTGCTATTTTGTCAGGCCTGGTGGTTCAGGCATGTAATTCCAGATGCTTTAGATTATGAGCCAGGATGACCACACTTTTAAGGGCAGTCTGAAGCAAGTAAATGAAATCCTGTCTCAAATAAACAAAGCAAAACAACACAATCAAAAACAGCAAGGGGGGTTGGTCGTGGGGGGAGGGATATAGCTCAGAGATAGATCAATTGCCCACCATGCTTGGGGCCCTAAGTTCAATTCCAAGTACTGATAAAAAAAAGATTTTCTGTCTTTTCTTCTTTGGCAGAGGCAGAGGGTAGGAGATGGCAGAGGGAGAGATGGGTATGTTGGATAACTCTTGAGGAAGAATTTTCTTGTATCAGTCAGTGTCCCAGCAGGAAACAGATGGCTCGCTCTAACAGGGTAATTAAGGGAGAATTTAATAAAGCGACTATTTACAGAGGTCTGAGTGGGGTTATGGGAGGCCTACAAAGGCTGGAGACTCACTGTGGGGCTACAACTGGTGGGGAGTCTTTATCACGCTGCGACTGAGAGGGTGAGCGGGATTAGGTTCCAGAGCCAGGAGAAACTAGGCAGAGCTGCTGGAGACACTCCAGTAGCAAGACTGATGGATACTCCTTAGCATGGAGGCAGCCAACAGAAAGCAGAGGGCCAAGGGAATTGGCCTTGATTCAGGAAGATGAATCTTTGGGGCACGGAGAAGGAGGGAGGAGGCAGACCTTGAAGAAGCTGAAGGACAATTCCTAAAATTAATGGAGGGAGGGAAGGAGAGTTAGAGGAAAGAGGAAAAAAAGAGGGAAGAGGTCAGACGGGGAGAGGGAAGAGGAAGTGAATGAGAAAGAGAGAGGAAGAATCCGGAGAGAGGCAGAAGAGGTACAGCAGAGAGAGAGAGGGAGAGAAGGAGGGAGGGAGGGAGGGAGGATCTGCTTTCTGTTTCTTCACCCGTTCACATTTAGATCTGAGTGGAGCTGAGGTTTCTTTCTCGGGCTCCTCTGGTGAAGAGAGTGTCTTTCTGGTCCACTTGGGTCTGATGGGCCTTGCTTCCATTTCCTGTGACCTGCTGCCATTCACAGAAGCCAGAACTCCCATTACTTAAACTCTTCCAGTCAGGAGTCCGCTTGTGGCCCAAAACATCTTAATGGGTGCAGCTTACTGAAAGGAAATGAAGAGCTTCAAGTTTCCTGAGTGCATATTGCATGCTAGAGCCTCTTCCCACAGGCTCGATTTAGTTCTTCTCTGGTGACAATCGGCGTTGCCAGTTCCATTTCCCATACCAGGAAGCTGAGCCTGAGAGTGCCGTGGGACAGCATGGCGCCTGCTAAGTCAGCTAGTCCAATACAGCTTTCTCAGCGCTCAGACCTAAGGGTGTTTTCCTTTCTTTAGCAGAGGAAGTCACTTGAACATGGACAGGTTTAAATTTTGATCTTAGAGGAGTCTATTTGGATCCCCACCACTCCCTGTCAGAACGTTCTGGAATCTTCACTGTCCTCATGAGGTATAGATACCAGATGTTAACGCTATTTACTTATTTAATTTTTCATAGCACGTTTGTGTGTTTGTTTTGTATATGTGTGTGGGTATGAGTATGTATATGCTTGTGTGTGTGTGTGTGTGTGTTGTGTGTGTGTATGGGCCTGGGTATGTGTGTGTGGGTTGATATGTATGTGTATGAGTGCATGTGTATGAGTGTGTGTGTGTGTGTGTGTGTGTGTATGACTCTGTGTGTGTGTTATATATGTGTGAGAATAAGGTTGTGTCAGAGAACAACTTGCAGGAATTGGTTCTCTTCTCTCAAAACAGAGGTCCCAGGGATCAAACCCAGGATCTTAGTTCTGGCATTGAGTGCCATTAACCACTGAGGGGTCTTTCTGGTCCTACAGTTATTCATGTTATTTCAAAGTGATCTTGAGTATTGAGAGTGTCACTCGTAAAGCTATCATCTAAACTGCTCATCTAAGCAGGTTCCAACTCACCTCAAGGAGTCCATCGTACCTTTACCAGTTATTTGTTGAACAGTGAGAATGCCATGGCAGTGTTCTGAGCAGCCAGAGATGAGAGGCGGCTTGCATACTGCTGGAAGGTTAAAGGCAAACATAATGTAAGACAATTTATTCTATTTGTGTATGTACATGTTCATATGTGTGAGTACACATGTGTACAGAAGTGCCTATCAGCAAACAATCTCCCATGTTATTCCCCAGAGATCATCCACCTTCTTTCCTTTTTACCCATTAATTAATTAATTCATTGACTCACTTTACATCCCAATCACAGTCTTCTCCCAGTTTCCCCTTTCCAAGCCTCTCCCCCAGCCACCTCTCCTTCTCCTCTGAGAAGGGGGAGCACCCCTTGTCAGCCCCAAAACAACCCACCCTGGCACATCAAGTCACTGAAGCACTAGGCCCATACCCTCTCCATGAGGCCAGACCATCTCCTGCTAAGGCCAGAGAAAGCAGCCAAGTGAGGGGAACAGGATCCACAGGCAGGCAACAGAGTCAGGGATAGCCCTTGCTCCAATTGTTGGGGGACCCACATGATGACTGAAACAGATGCAGGGACTCACATCCAAATGTTAGACAGAGCTTGGGAAGTTTTGTGGAAGAGTTGGGGGAAGGATTAAGGGACCGAAAAGGCATAGGGGCTCCACAAGAAGATTAACATAGTCAACTTAACCTGTACCCTTGTGGTCTCCTAGTGACTGAACCACCAACTGAAAAGATACATGAACTGGACCTAGGTTCCCCCCCCCCCCACTCCGCTCCAACATATGTAGCAGACATGTAGCTTGGTCATCCACCTTAGTTTCAACTTGAAGCTTCTTATTGGCCTGGAGCTCTCTAAGTAAGTTAGATTGGCTGGGCTGATAGCCGGAGGGATCTGGCTATCTCTGTCTTCTCACTACTGGGATTACAGGTTTAGGAGACCTCTCTCAGATTTTGTTTATGTGAGGTTTGGTGACTCTCTCCAGGTTCTCTGTGTGTTTGACAATTTCTTGGCTGACCAAGCTATCTCCCCAGCATCAGTAAGGACTTTTCTCAGTGGCAAGAAGTCTAAAACCCTGTGACACAGTGACTGCTCGTGGCGGGAAGCCGACCACTTCAGATATTCAGGAATGTTCTCTGAGGAGCTGCCATTGGATGCAAAGCCTGAACACGTAGGAGCAGGCCTGGGGTGAAAAAGGCAGAAGAAGGTTCCAAAAATAAACTCAGCACGACCAAGGGCCAGAGCAGCCCTCTGAGGCTGGGGCACAGTGTGTTGGGAATTGGGGAACAGAGGACTGAGAAGTCAGGGACCAAGTACTCTAGGGTCCTGAAGACCACAGGAAGGATTGGAGTAAGAGGAAGGCATTGGGCTACAAAGCAGCAGTGATAGGATTCTTATTTTATAATGGAATTATTGCCACTGGGTGAAGTACAGACTGGGCTATCAATTGAGAGGAATTTAAGAATTCACTTGAAGTCTGTGCTGTGACCATGAGCCATGAGTCTGTGGTGATCATGAGCCAGGGTGTTTGCCAGGGGGATGGACAGTAGTAGGCAGCTTTGGGGTATGTTCGAGCAGTTAATTATGGGGAGTAAAAAGAGAAGAGCAAAATCATGGCTGGCTCAGTAAGATTCTAGGTTAAATGCCTGACTACCACTGTGACTGTGAGTCTCCCTTAACCTCAGCATTCCTTGACAAGGGATATGACTTAAACATCTGGGTTAGATCTTCCTCATGTGAGCAGGAGTGTGAAATCTTTTCTTTTCCCTCTCATTTTTTTTCTCCTCTCCTCTCTGTCCCTCCCCTCCCCTTTCCTACCCTCCCCTGCTCTCCTTTCCTCTCCTCTCCCTCTCCTCTCATCTCCTCTCCTCCCCTCCTCTCCCATCCGATCCCCTTATCTTCCCTCCCCTCCCATCTCCTACCCTCCCTTCCTCTCCTCTTTGTCTCCTCTTTGTCTCCTCTTTTCCCTTCCCTTCCCTTCCCTTCCCTTCCCTTCCCTTCCCTNCAATTTTTTTTTTTTTTTTTTTTTACTATGTTGAGCTTGTGAAGATTTTCTAGGCCAAAGCTCTTCACAGCTGAGAAACACACAGAGCCTTTGGGAGGCGTACACATTTGAAGAGTGAAACAAACCAGTGCAGGGTAGCAGGGATGCCTTTGCCTTCTCGGAGTGTTCTATGTGGGGCTCCTCCTCCTCCTCCTCTTCTTCTTTTCTCAAACTTAAGTATCCAAAAGTTAACACTTTTCCTAAACAAATAACATCATAAAGGGTCTTAAGCACAAGTAGAAACATTCTGACTCTCTGAGCAGCAGGCTCCTCTTAGGTCTCACCCAATGCCTTGGTTTAATTTCACTAACTGACCAAGTGAAGGCAAGTAGCCCACTCCTGTTCTAGACCAGGTGAAAAAGCATTGATTTCACTTGTATATAAAGTACAGCACTTCTACACGTTCTTCTCACTGTGTTTTGACCCCACCCAGAACATTTATGGGCAGGGCTTCAAATAAACCTCTTTGGCAAAGAATCCCTTCCTTTCTGGCCACCAAGTAATTATGACTCCACTATCTAAGGGACAGAGAACATTAGGGGTGAGAAATGTATTGGTAATTTTAAGGTCACTTAATCACATAATTAGAAAGTTATTAATAATTGAAAATTTTGAGTGTTTAACATGTCCCTTTTGAAAAGCAACTCTTTCATTCAATGCTAGGGATCAGACCAAGTCCATATCCATAATAGGCCAGTTCTCTACTGCTGAACTATATCACAAACTCTGCTTACTACTTTATATCACCTTAATTTATGGGAGCCTTCTCTGGCAACCACATGGAACATGTTAGAATTGACCGCTTGTTCACATCTGCCTTCTACCGTATTCTTTATGTTGGGGTCAAAACATATTTTCTTTTCTGTTGTTGGCCTTGGCTAAGTGAATCTTGCTGTTTTCTCCTGAGATGTGGAGGGAGTACCATGATTTTCCTCAGGAACCAGGACTGCAGTGGGATCCGGGTGTTACTTCTCTTCACTGTCCCTAAGCTTGACCTCTTCTATGAGAAGGTTGTGTTCTAAAGCCCCAAATGAAAAGATGAGAGCAGATGTCTCATGGATTGAAGAGCAACAGTGGCCCTGAGACTGAGAGTGCCTTAACTGACATCACAGAGTGAAATCCATTCCTCTCTTGTGAGGGAGCAGGGAGGTGGCTCAGTCCCAGAAGTGTCTGTGGAGCAATCATGGATACTTGAGTTCAGCTCTTCAGCACCTATGCGAAAGCTTGCTGAGATGGTGTGTGCCTCTGACCCCAGTGCTGGCAAGGCATGGTGGTGGTGGTGGTGGAGACATGGCCTGTTCTTCCTTGGCCAGTGAATCTAACTGAAAATATAAACTTCCACTTCAGTGAGACACTCTGTCTCTGAAAGTAAAGGAATGTGCCTTTGAGAAGACATTTGATGTTACTGTCTGGCCATCATATGTACAAGCACACATATACATCTACACACACATAATTACATGAGCACATAAACACAAAACACATATACAATATTGCGGCCACAGAAATTTAAAGAAAGTGTGTTACTGGGTACCACTAAAACAACCACTGATCAATACATGAAATAATGAAAATTCTAATTGTTGCTTGGATAATACTTTGTTTTGGAGCTAGAAAGACAGCTCCCTGGGTGTACCGGCTGGTTTTGTGTGTTAACTTGACACAGGCTGGAGTCATCACAGGGAAAGGAGATTCAGGTGAGGAAATGCCTCCATGAGATCCAACTGTAAGACATTTTCTCAATTAGTGATCAAGGGGGAAAGGCCCCTTGTGGGTGGGATCATCTCTGGGCTGGCAGTCTTGGGTTCTATAAGAGAGCAGGCTGAGCAAGCTAGGGGAAGCAAGCCAGTAAAGAACATCCCTCCATAGCTTCTGCATCAGCTCCTGCTCCCTGACCTGCTTGAGTTCCAGTCCTGACTTTCTTGGTGATGAACAGCAATGAGGAAGTGTAAGTTGAATAAACCTTTTCCTCCACAACTTGCTTTTTAGTCATGATGTTTGTGCAGGAATAGGCACTGGCTAAGGGTGTTTGCTGCAAAAGCATGGAGACCTGAGTTCAGATCCCAGCACTTATGTGATAAGTGGGCATGGTCCCACTGGTCTCTGTAATCCCAGTGATTTGACAGGGGTATGAAGATCAATCTAGAGCAGGCTGTCTACTATCCTACCCTGAAAACAGGACTCCACCCCCTCCCCCAGGTTCACTGAAAGACAATGCTCAAAGGAATATGGTCTTAGGTGACAAAGGAGGACAGTTGACATTTTTCTATAGCCTCCTCACCACATCCATGCACACATTACATATACCATACACACACTTTACACACACACACACACACACACACACACACACACAGAGAGAGAGAGAGAGAGTGAGACAGAGAGACAGAGACAGAGAGAGAAAGCCAACAAAACACTATTCTTTCTCACAGGACGTAGAGACTGGCACAGAGTGAAGAGAATGTTAAATTACAGGCTGAGGCAAAAGGTTACCTACATATTTTATTCACCATCTCTGCACTCAATTATGCTGGGGAGGGCCAGGAATGGAAGACAATCTTTCTGTTTTGTGGAAATATTGAATTTTGCCTTTAAAAATTAGTGCAGTACCTATTCATGATGTAAAATATCACTGGGAGAGGTGAATATTATTCTCTTTAGTTCACACAATAAATTAAGACAGATGGGTCACTCACTTACTTTTACTTCATAGGAAGATAATATATTGATTTTCTTCTCTTTCTTCACTTTAAAATCTAAAGAAAAACTTCAAATAAAATCTAATTACATCACTCTCTTTCTGAACTCTTCTGGAAATTACAGAGCTATCAATATTAAGTACACTTTACACCAATTTGAAAATCTATTTTTCCCAGACGTACACCCAATACCACTCTGATTTTTGTGTAATTGAGCTCTAAAAGGTGGCACGATGTGGAGTTTCTCATTAGCTTATGCTGAGTTAGTTGAGATTTTAAATGTGAAATGAAAATTGGACCAGTTCTTAAAGGCGAAGATATCCACATAAAAAGATGGAAAGAAAGGATAAAGGCAGGCTGTCCTGCCCAACTAGACCAACTCCTAGGGTGGAGACCCTCAGATAAACTGGGTGCTTTTGAGGAATTTTCAACCTTCCTCCCACCTAATGACACTCCCAAGCCTCCAGGTAAGTTTATTTTGTAACAACAACAACAACAAAAACAGCAGCAACAACAACAAAAACAGCAGCAACAACATCAAACTGAGCTAATACTGACCATACAGCAAGGACCCAATTGAGTATGCTCTTAAGTTCAAGGCCCCAGCTGTGTGTGTACATAGAAACTTTATCTCAAGATCTCCCCCCCCCCATTCTGTTCCAATTCTTGAGAAAAGGTGAATAATGGGAGGAGAGAAGGGAGCTGCTTTTCATAAAGGAAGCTTGTAGTATCCATAAAACCACAGAGGTGAGGTAAAGAGTAAGGGACTAGGATCTTCCAAGGAAGGGGAAATACAGTTATGGATGAATGTGCTGTGTGGTGGGGACTGGAATGGGAAGATCAAATAGGGAGGGAGAGGGGAGAGATAGAAGGGAGATAACAGAGGAACAGCTAAAACTCAGAGCCATTTAAGGGGGTTGTACCTAAAAGAGTAGAGCGAGATATATATATATCTCAGTGAGATATATATATATATCTCAGTGAGACACTCTGTCTCTGGAAGGAGTTGGAGAAGCCATAATCAGAATATATTATATGACAAAAATCTATTTTCAATAAAGAAAAAGCAAGCAAGCAAAGCATGTGTGTGCTTGCCTTTGCTCTCACCGTACAGAAACTGTGTAGTGGAGGGATCATGTTCCAAGGGAGAGGTGACAAACTGGACCTTTGTGATCTGCTGCCTTCTGAGGCTAACTTCCAGATCTCACCAGGAGACTTAAGGAAAATCCTCTAGTAGCTGGTTCTCAAGAAGAAGAAGAAGAGACAGGGCTAAGAGATGGGGTCTGATATATACATCTCTGACTTCGTAAAGGAGAGAAGGGGAGCTTGGTAACTAATACCTAGTATGTTTAGTGTTGTTCTTGAGTGAAATTCTAAAATACACTCTTAACAGGCCATATATATATATATATATATGATCTAAGTGACCCAAGTGGACATTTTGTCACCAAATGAGGCATCTACTACTAGATTAAGGTTATATATAATGGAGGTCTTGACCAAATGGTTCCTATAAGAACTCCAAACAAGCCAGGCCATTGCCAAATTATTGGTTGTTCTCCACAAAGTGATGGTTAAGGTCCTATTGTTGACGAAAACAACTATACAATTCATTGAACTTGGTGAACTTGAGCTGGTGTCTATCTAGAGGCCTTGATCCTATAGACTAGTGTTCATGGTACTGGAATATATTCTGCACACCACCAAATGAGAAAGTTAAACACCAACACTGCTCCACATCCTTCAAACTACAATGATAACCTGCTTGCAAGATGTGCTGGTGAAGTGGTGCCACAAAGCTCGTGGCAGTAACCAATCAATATCTGATTTGAGTTATGGCATACTTCATGAGATGGAATCCATATCCAACCCTTCTTGGATGGCTAAGAATTTGAGACAAGATAAGTCATGGACCTAGGTGAAACCCAAAATTTATTGTTCTACTAAAGGAAGAGAGCAATAAAATGACTTCTAATGACATTTTTCTATACTCATAGATCAGTGCCTTGCTCATCCTTCATCAGTGAAAGCTTCCTCCTGCAGCAGATGGGGAAAAAAAATACAAGGACTGACAGCTAGATATTTTACAGTTAGTGAGAGATACTAGAACACTCAGTTCTAAAAGGGACATCTTCATCTAATCTTTCCTTTCAGGGCACAGAAAACTCTACAGAAGAGGAAGCAAAATGAGTATAAGAGCCAGAGGAGATGGAAGACACCAAGGAAACAGGCCTTCTAGACACAACCAGGTTGGCACACATATGACCTCACATAGTCTGTAGCAGCATGCACTGGGCCTACACAGGTCTGCACTAGATGGGATCCTAGAACTGAAAAAAAGAAGTAGACACATGTCCCCCCCCCCCCCCATTCCTAAGCCACAAGTTATCTCCAATTGATGGCCACTTGCAAATGAAAAATTAGTTTTCTTGAAGGCCATCAAGAAACAAACAGCTCTTAATGGTAGGCCCAATGGCCAGCAGTCGATAGCCAACCTTAAATGTATCTTTGGTGGTTTTTTGTCACATAATGTTAAATTGGAACACCCCTGTATGTTCTTTGCCTATATATTATACCTTTCCATTTTGTGTTTTTATGGATTTTCTCTGGGTGTGAACATATATGCTTCTCTCTCTCTCTCTCTCTCTCTCTATATATATATATATATATATATATATATATATATATTTCTTGTGCTTTTTCTTTGGCTTATTTTCATGTTTGTATGGTTTTTCCTATTCCTGTTTGCTTTGTTTTGTTTTCTTGTATTGCATTGTATTTTATTTTGTTATTATTCCTTGGATGCCTGCTTGTTCTCTAAGGAGAGACAGAAAGGGTGTGGATCCAGATGGCAGAGGAGGTGGGGAGGAACTGGAAGGAGTTGGAGAAGCCATAATCAGAATATATTATATGACAAAAATCTATTTTCAATAAAGAAAAAGCAAGCAAGCAAAGCATGTGTGTGCTTGCCTTTGCTCTCACCGTACAGAAACTGTGTAGTGGAGGGATCATGTTCCAAGGGAGAGGTGACAAACTGGACCTTTGTGATCTGCTGCCTTCTGAGGCTAACTTCCAGATCTCACCAGGAGACTTAAGGAAAATCCTCTAGTAGCTGGTTCTCAAGAAGAAGAAGAAGAGACAGGGCTAAGAGATGGGGTCTGATATATACATCTCTGACTTCGTAAAGGAGAGAAGGGGAGCTTGGTAACTAATACCTAGTATGTTTAGTGTTGTTCTTGAGTGAAATTCTAAAATACACTCTTAACAGGCCATGTTGTGAACTTTGAAAAAATAACAGTGGTGCTCTGAGAAACTAGGATGAAGTCACTGAGAATAAATCTTGCTGGATTTACAACTTCATTTTCTTGTATGTGATTAGAGGTCAGGGAGGTAAAGTCTGTATAGTTTTCAGAAGTACAATTACAGAGTGCCCATGAGAAGATGTAGATGGAAAGGGTGGAAAATAGAAAGTTGTAAGCTGGTTGGGTTTTTAGTCAATCTGACACAAGTTGGAGCCATCTCAGAAGGATCCTCAGTTGAGGAACAGCTTCCCTCAGAGTGGCCTTCAGGCAAGTCTGTGGGGTCATTTTCTTATCTAATGATTGATGTGGATGGTCCTAGCCCACTCAGGGAGATACTGCACCTGAGCAAGTAATCCACTGTTGTATAGGAAAGCTGGCTGGGCAAACTATAGGGACAATGCAGTGATCACCATTCTTCCATGCTTTCTGCTTCAGTTCCTGCCTTGAGTTCCTGTCCTGACTTCCTTTCATGATTGGGAATTCTAGAAGTCTAGGTCAAATAAGTCCTATCCTCCTCAACTTGAGTTTTATCATAGCAAGAGAAAAAGCAATTAGGACAGTAGTCATAGAATCTCTCTCTTTCTCTCTCTCACACACACATTTATTTATTTATTGTGTGTGTGTGTGTGTGTGTGTGTACATCAGAGGACCACTTGTGGTAATCAAGTCTGTCTTTCTTGCATGTTGGTTCTGGGAGGAACAAACTCAGGTCCTCAGGCTT
The DNA here is from genome assembly GCA_902729485.2 of Mus minutoides. Lineage (NCBI taxonomy): Eukaryota > Metazoa > Chordata > Mammalia > Rodentia > Muridae > Mus > Mus minutoides. The sequence continues at coordinate 4,445,679 of LR749496.1, forward strand.
AGTGGGCAGGAACCCCTCTATCCACTGAGCCATCTGAAAAACCCAAGTCAATCGACGCTAAGTGCACTGTGTAAAGAAATGTAGTTATTCACATTGAAGGTGGTCTCTGGGAAGATTTTGGAAAGCACTTTTTAATCCATTGGACTAGTGGGGAGACAGGTCAGGTCTAGTCTGATTTCTGCTGTGAGAAAGGCTGGACCAGGGGCCTTTTGATGTAGGACTAAATTTGCAAGTGAAGTGAAGGCGGGCCTGGCCAGCAGATGCACTTTTGGAGGCTGAAGGGGGACAAGACAAAGCTTATGGCAAAGGATGCCTGGAAAGGCACAGAACATGATCTTTTCTGAGTGTTGAGTACCGCAAAGGTAGGCGAACGTTAGCACAGAGCTTCGGAGGCTTCAAAGAACAAATGCCTTGCTTTCCGGACAAAACCACTTTCATTTGAGGATTTAATTTATCCCTCTTGCACATGCATATGGCTCCAAGAGACCCACATCTGGCTTCAGGAAATACCATGTGACCCAGGTGGCCAATCAAAGCATTAAATCTCACTTGGCAGCAATTGGCTCAGGAATGTGCCCTTGATCCATAGCATTAATCAGAAACAATGAGACACCTTTCCTTGAGGTTTGGAAGAATCAGACTGCCCACTCTCTCTGCCCCAGAACATGCTTTGTGGTAATGAGAGCCTGGTGCTCTTCCTGTGTAGTAGTTGGGGCTGAGTTTACAGAGTAGGGGCAGTAGTTAGACCAATGGTACTGTGTGAGCTGTGGAATTCCAAACTAGATGTGCAACCGAAGTCTGTTGTTCTAACATGATCTTATAAATTTTTTTTTTTTTTTTTTTTTTTGCTAATTTTGATGGGTGTATTTTCTTTTACTTGTGAGGGCATCTTCTGGGCCTGCCAGAAATTCAAATAGAAGCCACTCTAAACACTGTAACCAATGGGAAGCAGCAGAAAAGCAGACTCTTGGTCACAATAAGTAGTTTAGTCACCGAGAGAAAGAGGATGGAAGCCAACAGCTGTAGGAGAGACTGTCCTTCAGAATTTTTTTAGTTTCCATGTCATTTTCCTTGTTGAGGTGACACAAGAGGTGTGCAGTGTTCACAGTGAGGCTTCCCCCCAGGTTCTAAACACTAATCTTGTGGGAAGTGAGGAAAGAAATCCGGGAGAAATCACAGAAAGGAAGGGTAAGTGTGAAATCCCTTGGCCTTCTTTCTCTCCTGTTTCGGTGGATGTAGTTAAAACTGCAACACTATTACCTGGAGTAAGATAAGTCTGGGAGTAGACTCCTACTTTCTGCATGAATGCTCAATGACCCCGCATGGGTTACTGACTGAGCTCTAGAGACTTGTTTATTCTCCCTGAAAATCCTACCTTAGCCAAACAACTGTGACTGTCATGTGACTAATGTACTAACCAGAGAATTAATGAGAGAGAGAGAGAGAGAGAGAGAGAGAGAGATTAGAACAGAGTGAATGATGCTCAGGTCCTGAGTACAGAACTTCTTGAGTGTCCTTTGAAGAAGCAGCACTGATTTAGAATGTGGGGCCGAATAGCATCTGCCATGGGAATCAAGAGGGCTTTACTTGGTTGGGGAAGTGCTTGAAAGGGAAATCAGCAGTGGGGTTTTTGCAAAGAGTCCATACAGAAATGAAGCAATCCTAAGAAGAAAGAATAAGGCCTGGTATCAAAGAACAGTGATAAAAAACTGGCACTAGAATAAAACAGACATGTTGACCAGTGGAACAGCATAAAGGACCAGTGATAAATAAACTGCTATTCTCTCTCTCTCTCTCTCTCTCTCTCTCTCTCTCTCTCTCTCTCTCTCACCTTATTTGTAGCCTTGGCTAACCTATAACTTGCTATGTATGCCACACTGGCCTGGCTCCCATAGAGATCCATCCGCCTCTGCCTCTGCCTCTGCCTCTGCCTCTGCCTCTGCCTCTGCCTCTGCCTCTGCCTCTGCCTCTGCCTCTGCCTCTGCCTCTGCCTCTGCCTCTGCCTCTGCCTCTGCCTCTGCCTCTGCCTCTGCCTCTGCCTCTGCCTTGTCCAGGATATTTGGCTGGTCTCTGCTTTTCTAAGCAGCTCGACTGATCTGAGCCTTTTCTAGGCAGCACTTGTCTGAGATCAACTCTCAGCAGTCTTTATTGTTTATATAGTCTTGAGGAGGTCAAGTAAATCTGGTTAGTTTTAGGGACATCTTAAAGATGTTTTGAATGAGTTGCATCCTTCTTGTCTTAATGAGCTTCCCCGCAGAATGGTCTGTTTTATCTTCTTACATTATGTTGCTTTACCTCCCTATAGTCAGCCTGCCTTGAAAATACCTTATTGTTTCACATCTCATTTTTACATTCTACATTTTAAGCAGCTTCTATCCTAGATGAAAGGGTTTCCTCTCAGAGCCAACTACTATATAACATCAGCTAAAGTCCTCAGACCAGGGATTGATAACCACAATATATAAAGATCTGCAAAAATCAAATACCCAATGTAAAACTAGCAGTCACTAAATAGACTAAGGAAATGAACAGACAATTCTCAGAAGAAGAAACACAAATGTTCAATAACTATTAAAAGTTGTTCAGCACCTTTAGCCATTAGGGAGATGCAACTTAAGGCCACCTTGAGATTCCATCTCACTCCTGATCTGAGTGATGATGACAAATGACAATAGATGCTGAAAAAGACTGAAAGGAAAGAATGCCTTACTCACTTATAGTGAGAGTGAAAGCCAGTGTAACTGCTATGAAAGGCAGTGTGGAGAATTGTACATATAACTAACAGACAAACCAATTACACTGCTCCTGAGCATATCACAAGGGGCTCCAAATTCAACCATTGAATATACATACATCTATATTATGCTGTTCTGGTCATAATAGCAAGGAAATGGAACCAGGCTAGATGACCATAAACAGAAGCATGGATTATGAAAATATGGCATACATACACACATGTATATGTTACATATACATATTCAGTTTCATATGGAGACAGTAATTTTCATTGTTTATATGTATGTCAATAAGGGCTTGTGAGACTAGGTATAGGTGATGAAACTAGATAGGACAGCGGAGGAGGAACAAGAGATGGTGAGAAGAAGCAGGTCACATGTGACATGAGAGCAGGAAAGAGCCTACAGTGTGTGGGAGGTCACAAGAGAGTGAAGGGGATGGAGAAGAGGGGGACAGAGAGAAGCAACACCATCAACTTTTGTATGAAAAATGGCAACATAAAATCTTTAAAAGCTAATAAACATTAAAAATAGTAAAAACGTATAAAAGATCAGGACTAAGCTTTAGATTTCCCCAAATGCCAGTACAAAGGAAATCCAGAAAGGATAACAACTTTTGCCCACAGTAGGCATAAGGATCTCAAAATATCCTCCCTATTCTAGAGTACTCTAGCTCTGAAATTAGTGAGACAAAACCTAGGACCTAAGACCGAATACTATTCTAACACAGCTTGAGTTAGGAACATATACCCAGACCTGGGATGAGTCAGTAAGTTGACCAGGCCATCAGAATCCAAGTGTTCACCCAAACTGGGAGTGTGTTAGTGGCCTTAGAAGCAAAATCATCCAAGGAGAGTAGATTTCATTTTGACTTCACATTCTGTGAAGAGTTGGGAAAAACTGCCAGACTTAAAAGACAAACCTTCAGGACAGTCAAGGTTTGCTGAACATGCATATCCCTCAAAATGTACAGAAAACTCACATTGTGTTTTTCTGGGTGTGGTGCCAGGTCCTGGGAGCAGGAGATGAATAAGAAGTGAGTTTTGCTCTGGAATCTTCAGGGTATGTCACATCATTACCCACAGAAAATGTCAAGGCATAAGAGCAGAGGGTCCAGAGTTTAGCTGGAAGGAAAGAGGATTTGCAGAAAGAATTGTAATTGATGTCTCCAGATGGTTTCACGGCTTCCCTATAAAAGGCATGCTGCATCTGCTCTGGAGGGTCCCAACAGGAAGGATTTTAATCAAAGGGCAACATTTCCATCTATAGGAACAAAAGGGAAACTTTTTATCACAGAGATGATTTCTTTGGTGGTAGCGTGTTCCTTATTACTCTAACAATATTCAACTAGACACCGGTGTACACATCAGGGTATTTTAGCTAAGAGCTCAGAACTCCAGCTTCTCTTGATTCAGCATGACTTGATTTTCTGTTTCCTCACAAATGAAATGGATTATGATGCCCATGGTACAGAGCCGAAGGGAAGGTTAATGTTAAAGGTGGGCTGAGCATCGTGGTTCTTCAGTTTGGGTTCTGATAGTGCTCCTGATGCAGGGATGCCTCAGCTGAGGTGGCTGATGATGCAGCAGTGGGATGTAAACCTGTGAGATGCAAGGACCCAGAAGACAGGGCTCCCACAATTACCTCAAGCCTGACCTTGTAGGGTTTTAAGATTCAGCACAGCAGTGTGATTATCTATGACAATAAAAGAACCATTGTGGATCCCATAAACCAAGGTAACCCCGTTGTTAAGTGGGGCCTTGCCAATGTTCGCCTCCTGAAAGATCTGTGGCTTATACAAACGATCTCTCAGGCATAAGAATGTGTCTACAGTTGGCTTAGTTTGCTCAGTGGAGCCAAAGTCTGGCTTCAGAGCTGAACCTACACTAAAATATTTCCTTTCTCTGTAATCCCTTTAAATCTTCCTTAAATATTACGACAGTGAGTGTATCACAGCCCCTGCTGGTACGGCCAGAGGCAAGCTTTCTTATAAAATATCTAAGCTTCCCAACAGCAGAGGGTAGAAAATTCATACTGCTATGTCAGTGGTCAGCAGAGGAAGAGGAGAATTCCTCCTCTTAATGCAGCATGACTCTGTATAAGTAGATATCCAATAAGTCAGCCATTGGCATTTTGTAACCATTCTGGACAGCATCCCCAGTGACACTCCCTTCTCCAGATGCTTTTCTTGCAATGGGACACAGCATAGTACAGCCAGAGGGAGCCTTCCTGATCTTGTTGCTATAGACTGTGGAAGGAAAAAAAAAGTTCAGGATGATAAAAGTTTACTTTCCCCCATATGTTAATGTTTTCTTTAGCTAAAGAACTGATTCTTTTTTTCAAAATCTGGGAGAAACGTGCATGTGATTTTTTTTTTTTCCTTGGTGAATATTATACAATAGGTTCCTTAAGTAGGGGATATCAAGAAAAGGCCCTGAGTGCCATCAGGACCTAGAATTAACAATAGACTTCCTAGCCAAAAGCTTCTTGTTCAGCAAAAAATCAAACATATATCATGTCATATAGGTTTGTTTTTTTTGTCGGTATGAATCACAGCTATGGGGCATCTCCAGGCCCAGTCACACAATTCTCTTTTCACTATGCTTTATAATTTTTCAGAGGTGGTTATTAATAGGTGTCAGAACAAGGGTAACTTTTTAAGCTTACAGTCCCTGAAACAACACCTCCTGGCCCCTGATTGTTTAGGGTTGCTAATGTAACCACACTGGGAAAATGTTTTAAATGCACTAACACTTCTAAATGCCATTTTCCCATCAAAATATTTCCCCTTATTTGGTCCACCCAGCTAATGCATTTATGTGACACCCACATTAACACTGCAGTCTCCTCGCACCTTGACCTCTTCCTTGTAGTCAAAGCACACACTTTAGTGTCTGAGAGAACAGGCCTCCTAAAAAGAGGCAGGCAATTAGACCCAAAGCAATACCTAGGTCTGATGAGCTCTGTTGGCTCATTTTCCACCAAGAGGCTTCTGAACTCTATGATATACTGAGCAGAAAGGAAATGGATTCCTGGATCCGTTCCTCTATTTGCAACAGCCAGGACTGCATGTTAATTACTTCTCTCATATGGGTGGGAGAAATTCCTGGGACCCACTGTTTAGAATGAGAATCTCACAGGAACACCTGGGCACTGGATTTTTCCATTCCACAAAGTTTACCTTGTATGTTCAGTAACCTAATTGAGCCAGGAAGTAACAATGGAAAACACATGTCTAAAATTAAAATATGATCAGATAGCAGACATACTGGGAAACCCAAGCCTTGTCTTTTCCATTTACTCGCTGTTTGTTTTTTACGTGAGTCTACATTGACATGGGGTGCTGGGATACGCTCAATTTGTCTGCTATAAGCAACATGTCAAGATGTCTGAAGGCAGGAAGATGGGGAAGGAGAGAAACAGCTGGGAGGTGGTGAAGGGAGAGAGAAGTGATGGCTAGAACTAGCTCGTCTCTAGTCTCTAGTTCTCCAGAGTTTAGGATTCACTGCATCTCAGAGTGTTGGAAGTTCAAGACAGAGTAAGACACAGACACAGAATTCAAAGTCTTCAGTACAAAAATATTGACTGATGCAGGCAGAGAAAATTAGTGTTTGGGGATAATGGAGAGAAATGAAGCATGCTGATCTATTGATGTCTTGGCCCCACACAAGTGCATTGCTATAATCTGGGCATGTGTTCAGGGAGGAGTTCATGGGAAATGTGGTCTATAGAAGAGCAGTCATCAGAACCCAAAGGGTTGGATTTAAACTTGGGGAGGACTTCTAGCCCTAGAAAACTCTGACTTGAGAAAGAATTGGGCATGCATGGAAGACAAAAACCTGTAACTTAAGAATCTTGATAGTTTGAACCAAATGAATAGACTTTGTTTTTAGAGAATGCTTATATTACAAGTACAAAGGGTCAAGACTCCCCCACTACACACACACTCTGCCAGAAGTACATAAATGGCTTGTTTCAGAGTGTTAATACTGTAAGAAATAGAGTGGACACAGCCACCCGCGTGTTAGACTTTCTCATACATTACTATAAAGTACAGTGGAGTTTGAGAAGAGTCAATCTCCTGATCACAGGGACTTGGCCAAGCCAGACATAGATACGATTGCTATTTAGTGAACAAAGGCCTATTTTCTATATTGTGTTTGGGGTGATAATTTGTGAGCAGAAAGCTTGGCAAACTGAGAATAAGGTTCTGTATGTAGAGGTCTACTCTCTGGGCCTCAGTTTCTCCCCTGGAAAACTAGAAGTACAAGCTTTTCTCTGCTAATTATTGTAAAGATGTGCTTAGCACGTAGTAGGTTCTCATGTGACTATGCTTAGCACACAGTAGGTTCTCAATGAGTCCAGCTGCCATATCCCCCTTGTATTTTTTGTTTTCTTTCTTCCTCCCCATCCTGCCATTTGCATCCTGTCCTGCAACCTTCTCATTGGTTGTTGTGCTGTACCACCTGGGTATCCTAATGATACCTTGGCCTCACAGGAGGAAGTAGGGTTCTCTGTGCTTGGGTTGGGTGGTCTGCATTCTAGAGAACCTGGAGCTGATAGAACCTGGATTTTCTCAGCATGGCAGCTATGTTCCCTTTCTTTCATGTCTGTGATGTTCTTCTTTTACATGTTGAGAGGAGAGAAGAGACCAAATCAGATGCTCAGGAATGAAGCTACTATTGGAGTTCTGCATTCCTTTTCTTGACCCATGTGCAGGAAGCCTAACTGCAGCCATGCAGTTGGAAGAACTAGGGTGACCCAGGGGAAGCTCACAGCACTCCAATAGTTTTTGAAACAATAGGTTCCATGAAGACATTTTCATGAAAGTGTCTTGGTGGGAATGTGTGGGTTTGCTTTTTCTTGACACATGATAGCATATAGAAATTGGGGGTGGGGTAAGGAGAAGAGCTAGCATATTATTAGACAAATGAAAAGCTTTCCTTAGTAATTTCTTCAGATAATCTCATTTGAAAGGAAACCAAGTTACTACAGAAACATAGAAAGATGGGACAAGGTAAGAGAGAGTTGACAGTTCTTTCTCAGGGACAGAAAGATAAAATGTACAGACAGGAGGCTGATACATTTCGGATGCCAGAGCAGGCTTTACTACCTTTGTTTGTTTGTTTGTTTGTTTCTGTCAGGAAGTAGACTTTTTAGAAAGATATATGAAGATTATTAGAGAAGAAAGTAAACGCTATCATTTCATAGAAGATAACTTGACCTGTAATGCAAAAGAGACAGATGGGGAGCTAGTTACAGTAGAATTAAGTTCTGAATTAGTCTCTTAATTTAAACTCTTTTACTTACGGCATCTCCTTTGAAGTCCCTAAGTCCACAATTGCCTTTATTCTCTAAATGGGAACAATGAAACTCACAGAGTTTCTACAGCCTATCCAAAGCCATGCATTTAGAAAACACTGCAAACCAGAACCTTATTCTTAAAGGAGAGTTTGACAAGTAAATGTCTTTCAATTAAGATGTTTCTTATCCACACACACACACACACACACACAACCTATCTTTACATATTTTCATGGGCATAAAAATGAGAAATGGGTCTCTTCTCTTCTGTGATCCATTGTTTCAAATATCATATCTGGCTTTGTGCATATCTGACCAACAGACCCCAAACTGGAGAAGCCAAGGTCTTCAATCTTGGAGCCAGATTACAAGCTCACACTGTCACATCCTTTCTCTATGTTTTATGAGCACCAACTCACTTAATCTTGCAGATGGTGTCACTGTTGTCCCCCTCTTTAGACAGAGAGAAGAAAGCTCAGAGGCTAATGTCCATTGTCCATGTCACTGTTACTGTTCTGTCAGTGCTCAGGGATGGCAGGGGAAGCAAGCAACACCAGGAGGCCGTGTGCAGAGAACACAGTCTTCCCTGGCACAGCTCTCTCCTGCAGGGTTGGTGAATCCAGCTGGCCAGCTGGTTGGTGTCATGATTCTAAGAGCAGAGACTAAGACTTGTAGCAATGTGAGCCAATCTCGGCGGGCACATGGCTGATGCATCATCTAGGTTGGAAGACAGACTAGGAAGATTTGGGGGGGGGGCAATGGCAAAGACAATATTTTTGCCTCACCCATCTCTAGGGGGCCTTGGGGAGAGCAGCAGGGGATTATCAAGAGAAGGCTAGATTCCTTCTCACATCTCTTTGGGACCTACACTGTATGCACCTGTCAATACAGTTCCATTTTTTCCCCTTTTCATAAAATATTCCTGTCTTTGTTGAAAGAATGTAGTTATGCATTGCATATTTTCAATAAAAAAAGATTTACTTCCATTACATATGAGTCTTGTAGCCACAGTCTATGACCTTGCTCAATCTCCAGCGGCATGGAAGCTAGCCCTTTGTATTATCTATTTAAGTCTTTAAATTTGGTATTTAGGTTAAATACAAAATATGGTTCTTAGCATTATTCCAAGGTCACTGTTCATGATGGAAAAAAATGTTAAAAGCACAGAAGTAATGCAGGGAAAATCCATTATTAAGAGCAGCACCCCTTATCTACAATAGCAGCTACTTTCACATGATTTCCTTGCATTGTGGTGACATACTATTGGCATCGTAGCTAACGTCCCGTTAATATTGCTATTGTATATCTCTATTCAGCATTTCCACCAGTTTCTNTTTTTTTTTAATCAGTTGCCACCAGGATTATAATGCTATTAATGCAAAAGCATGCTGAACTAATTAAGAAGCAGAGACCTGGAAAGTTTTCTAGGAGGTGTCCAATAGGAAGGTTATATCCCATCCCCCTCCCGACATGTGGGGAACAATGTCCAAAGAGCCCTGGGCAGTCCATTCCACAATTGTTATTGTTAACTTGTTTCATTGCCTGACCATCCCTACTGTCAGGAACGTTTCCCTCATGTTGAACTCAAATCCTTGCAGTTTAAACCAATTTCTCCCTGCTTTGATGGGAAATGGCGAATGGCTGGTCTGTATCAAATAGATGACAACCCCAAGGTTTTACACACGCCGCTACTGGGCCTTCCCAGGGTCAGCCTTGCAGATGAAACATGGACTTCTCGGTTTTGATTGTAAAACTATGAATCACTGAGTCCCTGTAAATGTTTCCCAGCATCCAACTACTCTGCCTATAGGTGCAGTCAGGAGATTCACACAGTTGATTAAAATTACCAAGTGCCGGAGAAGGAATCACTATCGTGCATTCTTTATCATTGCATTTGACATTAGACATGAACACCAGGCCACCCTCTCTGTCTCATGTGTGAGTGGCTCTAAAATGTGCAGATCAGAATGCAGCGATCTAACTCCAACGCAGGTCTCCCTGGTGGCAAAGCCTTTCGGTTTGCTCAGGGGTGGTTTCCCAGCTTTTCCAGGACGAGGAGGAGATTTGCCTCAAATATGGATTTGTTCAGTAAGTATATGGAGTTTTATACCCATTAAACATTATTTTAGAGGACTCTGGGAAAAATATTAAAAATTCAGGATGCGTGGGATGGGGAAGCTCTGCTTTTCAAATTTTCCTGATGCCATCACAACAATAACGCTACAAACCTACGTTACCTCTGCTTTCCCCAGATGAAAGAAATGATTCTATGGAAGTTTAGCTTGGTGAACCAATGGGTTATTGGCGGTGCCTACAGGGATTGATGAGAGATTGCTTAGAGGAGCAAGGGTGTTTCAAAGGCAGCTCCATCACTTGGAAGCTCACCTCAGAGTGGTTAACCACTCATGCAAGTTAAAACATGGAAGTTCCTTATGAAACCTACAGACAGCTCAGCTGATCGAAAGGACTCCTTTCCCAGCAACTGTTTGTTCTTTTTGAAACCATGGGGCATGGTCTTGTGAGCCTTTTAACTTTTGGGAGTTTCTAGAACCTGGTCTGTTTAGGTGAGACTTGTATGTTTTATTATGTCCCAGGAGGGAACATTTTCGTGGTAGGTTGGCAGCAGAGCAAGGGGAGAAAACCAAAAGATTAGTCATGGCATGAAGCCATGGGAACAGAATGAGTAGAAGGTGGGATGCAGGCAGAGATGGACACTAAGGACAAAATAGCTGGGGAGCTGGGAATGGCTGTTTTGCATGTCTATCTTGGGATGGAATATGTTCTTATAACCAAAGAGCAGATTGCCTCAGAGTTCACTCAATGATAAGCCTTCACTGTTTGGACGTGCGGTTCTGTCTTGGCTAAAATGTCTATCTTATCACTGGGGACATATGTGAACCTTAACTGGGTAGTGTGTGCAACATATTTGAGAGAGAGAGTGTGTGCATGTTTGTAACTATGTGTGCCTGTGTGTATGCTAGTGTGTGTGTGTGTGTGTGTGTGTGTGTGTGTGTGTGTGTGTGATCTGTGTTCTAAAGTTTATAAAATCAAGACACAATCTGGATACAAGAAGTGTGTGAATAGGGTGATGAACTCTATAAGGAAAATGCAAATCTGTTTATGCTAAAAAAAAAAAAAATCCAGCTGATGAATCAGGGAGAGGTCATTCAGCAGCAAAAGCATCTAGAATGAAGCATAGTTTATTTCGCTCTGAGCTTTGATGGAGTCATTACTATTGAGAGATAGAGAATATGAATTTATACTTATGTGATAAACTCCCCAGAACTTGTATGTATACCTGTTGAAAACTGAGGTGGGGAATGAACACAGTTCCTGAGTGACAGCATGTGATGCGTGCCGTCTGTCTGGTTTATTTCCATGAATGATTTTTGAGTTCTATCCACGTTGCCACAGGTGACAGGATCCTAACCCTTTTAATAACTGATCAGTATTCTATTGAGCCCATTTGCCGCATTTTCTTTATCAGCTGATCAGTTGATTAACATTCACTTTGTTTCCATTTCTTGGCTGTTGTGGAACATGCTACCATAAGCAAGCAATGCACATAGGACTTTATCCATTTCAGTTCCCTTGGGATATACAACCCACTTTGAGAATTGCTGGATTCTGTGGTGATCTGATAATTCTGAGGGGTTTTCCTGCTGTGTTCAGACTCTGCACTCCCACTAACTATGGACAAGGGGTTTCTCCTCTCCACATCTGGCCAGCACTTGTTATCTTTGTTTTGACGGTAGCTATTCTTACTGGGATGACAGTATCTCTTGTGATTTTTACTTGTTTTCCCCACTGATTAGTAATTCTGAATACCTTTTGCATATACTGTATATTTTCTCTTGCAAGGCTTCATTACATTTTTTTTTTCTGACATCTTGGCTAACTTTCCATATCTCTGTCCTGTTTGGTATGACATTTACATACTAAAAATATAATTAAGAAGTTTCATACTAAACTACAGTTTTCCAGAACTTTAGTGTTAGTTATTTGAAGTTTTTGGTTCATGGGGACTGTGGATTTTGTTCAGAGGATAAAACACTTGCTATGAAAGAGTGAAGACTGGAGTTAGTCCCAGCAACCCTAGGAAGGCCAGATGGACATGTGGCCCACCTCAATTCCAGGACTCAGGTGGCAGAGGCAGGGTATCTCTGGGCAAGCCGGCAAGATAGATTATTTAGGATCAGTGACCTATGGGTTCAGCAATAGAATTTGCTTTAATAAATAAAGTGAGAAACAATCATAGCAGATACCCAATACTGACTTTGCCCCCACAAATGTGCTCACACACATGTGCTCAACACAAGTATGCCACACACACACACACACACACACACACACACACACACACACACACACACACACGCACATGCACACTCACACACGCACACGCCCAAAATGCTTTTTGGTTAGAATGGAATTCCTTATTTACATTACAGAGGCCATGTCACCACTTTTTTGAGGACGATCAGATAGACCTAATGGACCTAACCCATTTCTTTTTTTTTTTTTTTTTGCTCCTGACCTGCCTTCATCTGGATACCATGTTTTCTGGGGCTCAGGTGTCACCTGGAGCATTGTTAATCTGGCCATTTCTGTTTCACTCCCATATGAGATCTTGTTTTCTCTTTGCCCTACAGCTTTCTCTCCAATTGCTTTCTAATTCGGGCACTGTACTGCTTCTAATAACACCCTGCCTCTCCCTCCTCACCCCAAATATGTGTGCATAATATGTCTGTGAACGGACATACTTGTCATTGTCAGTACATGTAAATGAGGAGTCAATTTTTTAAAAGTTCCATCTTTATGTGGCTTCCAGGGATCAAACTCAGGCACCCAGGTTTGTGACATAAACACTTTAGCTGCTGGCTTCTCTCCCAAGCCTGCCTCTCTTTCTTTCTTCCCTGCCTTCTCCCTCCTCTCCCTCTTCCCCTCCCCCCTCCTTCCTCTCTTTCCCATCTCTCTAGGTATCATCTCTAACCTGGGACATCCTAAAGCTGACTATGTAGCCTAGTCCGGCCTCACTCAAACTCAAAGCAGTCCTGCCTCAGCCTACCAATTGCTGGGACTGCAAGCATGAAGTACCTCCAAGACTGCTGTATATTTTTAATTTCAAGAGAACTTTTGTATGACGCATTTAACTTGTTTTCTAAGATGAGTTTTTAACTGCCTCATTTGTTTTACTCATGCCCGCTCTCTTTATTGTTGCCCTTCCTGAATAACTTTCACTTGGGGCAGGGTGGAGCATGAAGTTTAATGGTTCAATTGTCTTTTCTACCGGAGTTTTCTTTCTGTGTACATTGTTCTAGACCTTGTAAGTTATTCAATTTTCCTTTATCAAGGAGTTCACCTTAGTGTGCTGAAGGAGGAGAATCAGGGTCTGAATTCTATCTATCTATCTATCTATCTATCTATCTATCTATCTATCTATCTATCTATCTATCTGTCTACCTATCTATCTATTTAAATTAGATATTTTCCTTATTTACATTTCAAATGCTATCTTTAAACCCAGGTCTGTTTGGTCCTTCTTACCTTGGTATCCCTCTTTCTTAGGTGTTTCCAGCTTAGGGAGACTTTTTGAGCCCCTCTGGAGCACACTGCCAGCTTTTTCTTTTCCTGTGCAGCAGGAGAACCTGGTCTCTCTGTCAGCCAAGCTGATCGAATGATTCTATCTGCTGTTCAATCTGAAAGTTTAGCTTGTAGGGGTCCTTTACTGCAGGGGTTTAAGATCAATAAAGATTCTTTTAAAAATTCTTATTGTCCATTACAGGAAACAGGCACATGTGTCAAATCCAGCATCCTTGACCTGAATTCCATGGAAGTATTTGCTGCCTAGTGAAGACTGTAATTAGAATAGAGGGGAAGAGGGAGGGACAGAGAAAGGGAAGGAGGAAGGAAGGGAGAGAAGAAGGGAGAGAGGGAGGGAAGGACAGAGGGAGAGAGAGGAGAGGCAGGGGAGGGAGAGGGAGAGGGAGAGGCAGGGGGAGAGGGAGAGGGAGAGGGAGAGGGAGAGGGAGAGGGAGAAGTTGTAATAGCTTACCCCAGGAACCACAACAAAGAGGAATTTGAGACATTACCCAATAAGCTTCAACTTAGGAAACAACATAGTGGTCATGATTTTCCTGGTGGGGAATATCTCAAGGAAAGGTAACTTTAGAATTTTACAGGGAGTAAACAGAATTTCTCTTTTCTTAGGTGACTGTCAGGGTTTGTAATCCCCCATGTGTCCGCTCTTAGGTGTGTGATCTTTGCAGTTCATTGGCACCCCTTTGTTTCAGTTTCTTCCTCTGTAAAGAGTTAATAACAGAGCCTATGTCCAGAGTGTTACAGGAGGGCAGAATTAGTGAATAAAGATGTACTGTCAGAGCCTAGCACACTGAAGGCATTCCAGAATTACACCCAATCTTTATTTACACCTGTGTTGGGTCAGAGGATCTGCAAAGTCAACAGGATGCCCTGATCTTATGTTGGCTGCACCCTGGAATGGAAGGAGGGGGAAGGAGAAAAGGTCTGAACACAGAGAGTTTAGTTGTTAGCTCTCAGGCCATTTGCCTGTCTGTGGATGCAGTGATAACCAAAGCAGTAGCCGTCTCTGCCCTCTTGCAAAAGTGTTGAAGACATATGGAACCTTCCACTGAAAAGCCCCTCCTAGAAAAACACACAAACTCAACTACACTTGTTGCACTCAGCCATAGAGAACCCTGGAGCCCCAAGGCAGACAGAAGCCTCACTCTCAGTTGTCCCTCAGGTTAAACATCGGAAGTCATGTTATGTGTCCATCTCTTCAGCTCCTTTTTTGTCAAATGCAGGCTCTTCACATTTGCTCCCCCTCCCCTGGATAGCATCCCCTTTATGATTACTGCCTACTTTGCCCGTGTCCCTAAAACCCTATCTCTTTATGCCTTTCATATTCAGGCCTGTCCATCTGTGGATTAGCAAGCCTCCAATCATAAAGCCACCTCTCTTATTTTTAGGCATGGACTGGGGAGAGGAATTGGATCCACATAGCCTGGTGCCAATCTGGATGAGAAGAATCCCATCTGGGCAGCTCTCCAGGTTAATGCCCACCCTCGTATTCCTCTCCATGGAGCCTTGTAGCCAACATATTGACTTACCCCCATACTCTGCAAGATTATAATCACAAGACAAAGCTTTCTGAAAAGAGGCACACACCCTTCTCAGGAAGAAATGGTCCATGTATTTGGGCTGGCAAGTCATGGAGGAGGGAACGTCACTTCCATATGTCTTCTGCAGCGCCCCCAGGAAACTCATGCTGCTCACATCAGGACTCTGGATATTATATGATTTGTTGCTCAGTGGGAAGACATTGAAATTCCTGAAGGGAAAGACCTGGCATCAATAATCCTGAGTGTGTGCTCTGCAGAAGAATGGAGAGCAGAGAGCTATTTTGCTCAGGGCTCTAACAATATCTGGTGTGTTTTGTGCGGCCGTGCAGCTGTTGACTCTATTCCCACAGTTTTGTGCAAGAAGGTGGCCGTAGTGGTAGGAAAGGGGTGGGGTGGGGGCAGGGGAGGGAGGCAGCCCCTGAATAATAATCAGACTCTGAAGCTTTTGCTCTTGGAGGTCATGGTGGACTGCTCCACGTCGGAAGGGCACTCAAGGAAACCACTCTCAGTGTTCATTCACTTTGATGAAGAAGTTACCTGTATGTGGATTCAAGACCTGAGACTGCTCCTCCAGAAGGAACGACAGTGTCTGGACACAGCTCCGTGTATCAGGACTATACTACAAATGCTGCAAATGAGCATTCACCTTTAGTGTGCATCCATAGGGAAGCCCTAGCACCCCAGTTGGACGGTTGATAATCTTTAGGGAGGATAGCTAGTGAGGGAGATGAAGAATAGCCAATAGTTCTATTTTTACTTTCCCAGGTCCTAGTCAGTGTCATACCCAGCTACGGATCTCACCGAAACATCCAGCTGTTCTCTGTCAGTCTACCAGGTTACCAGTTGATAGGTTCATTAGCATCCTTTTGAGAGTGACCAGGTCTGAGCAGGCTAAATGTCAGCAAGAGTCAGAGTGACAAGATCATTTTGTGTTGTGTGGACCACTAAGCTAGGGTCCCAGGCACATTGGTCCTGGTGCCACTTTGGCTTGACATAGCTGCTAATTTGGGCAAGCCACTCCCTCTTTGACTACAGTTCTCTCTGCTGTGAAAATGACAGCCTTTGGTTTGATTCAGCTCACATAACAGGTTAAAGGATCTGGGTTTTCCTGCAGGTCTTGATGCGAGGAGTATAAAAATCCCCCTCCAGACTTTCCCCAGTCTGTCAAAGCAGAGCAAAAAGAAAAGGGTGGCAATGGCTTAAATGGTCCCAATGGGTGGGGACAGTGCCACACTTTTGTTGCACCAAGTCAGTCATTGTTAAGATAATGATGAGGACCTCCCTCCCTGCCTTTCCAAGTTCAGAGAGAGATTCTGGCTTCCAACTTCACCTCCAGTTGAATTGGCTTGACTCTCAAGTGGAACTGAGGACTGTTTTCAAAGGGAATTGGGAAACAGCATTCTTATTCCTCTCTCCCAGAAGCAGTCAAAAGCAGTTCAGAGCTTTGCATGTGCTTGTTGATTAATATGTGAGCCCAAGCTTCCTGAATGGGAAAATTGTTCTCCTCGGGAAGAGAAACAGAGCATCCTCCTGAGATGTTTCTATCTCTTCCAGTTTCCAGCCTAGATGCCCTAGATAAGGGTACCAGGGTTCAAAATGAGAACTCCATCTGGGTGTCCACTAATGGACCCACACTATCTACTCTTGCCCGAGAGGAACCCCTGGTTCCTTTTAGGTGATCATTTTTGCTCTCTGAGCCAACTTTGTAAATCTCAGTTGTATCAATTAAAGCTCAGCTATGTGAGAGAGTTTGCTATATCTTACTAAGGTCTTACCAGGTGAAATATACACTTTCTCAAGACTCCTGGCCTTTCTCTGGGCTCTTTCTGCATCTTTCATCTGTACCTTGTACGTGTTTCAGTGACTGCATGCTTCATTCGGCACTTGAGTGATATGTCCCTTTGACTGTCCAGTCTCTTTCCCATGGGATGGTGCATTCCTACCGGCAGGGAGTGAGCCTCATCTGCCCGTCCTGCGTGCCTGCTCCTGCTCAGTGTGTGATTATTAAACCTAGTTAATCATCCTCACACTCCTTACAGTAGTCTTCCGGGCTGCACTGGATCTGTGACATCTTCCATAATCACCCTAGTTTGATGGTACCTCCCAATAATTTATATGTCTGGGTGAAAAATGAATGCACAAAGGAAAAACAACCGGGCGACAGCACTCTTGGAGAGGAAAAAGCTACTGGCTTTTGTTGGGCTGAGTGGGGTTTGAATGCTATCAGGTGTTCCCTTATGGGTGGAGGTTTCTGAAACAGTTGCTTCTCCCCTTTGCTTGATCTTTATTTCTAGCACTTTTAAGGGACCTTAGTACTGCAACCAAATGTAGGTCTGATGTAGGCGATCTGCATACACCTCTTTCAGTTCAAGTCGATATTTGTGATGGTTGTTTGAAAAAAATGAATGGAACTTTGACCCACACATGTCATTTCCGTTCTCTGATTCATAATAGGAAAGGAAATATATCACATTAGGCTGGTGAGAACTGGCATGGTCCAAACCTGCTACACCTCAGCGCTCAGGGGAGGTTGGTGCAGCCGGTTCTATTGAATCCTCTTAGAAGGGTTTGATAAACACGTGATGTAGAGGAGAGAAAGAGTTAAGTGACCATCACCAATTACAGCCTGGGAGGGGGTGATTAAGAGCAAAATTGCAGGGAGGTTTTTAATTTAGCTGTCTAGAGGAGTCGCCCCCAGTCACACCAGGCTCATCAGATCATACACCTGGCTCCATCCTATCACCCTGTACTGCCAGTCAGAGCAAATGTATCAGAAAGGGCGCCAAATGGATTGTGCGGCTCCGTGCCCTCTGCCTGCATGGCCACAGGAGCTCCCTCATATTTTATTAGAGACAGCAAGAAGGGGCCAATCAAGTTTAAATTAAGCAAACCAAGAAACTACCCAGGGGGAAGTTTAAAGTATGACTCGGTGCCATGCATCTAATTTGTACAATTCTGTGCCATTGCCAACTTATATAAATATAGCCCTTAAAGCAGGGGCTTTGGTGTGTGTGCGTGTGCGTGTGCATGTGCGCTTGTGTGTTTTACGCTACTACATCCTCTCCTATACCTTTTTCATCTATTTTGTCTGAAGTTCATTGGCCCTGCATCGATTTCTCCATAATGTTGTGTCTAAACCTCCACGGTAATGCATCTTATAGTGGCAACATGGGAGGCTGAGGTGGAGGGTTACTTTGAAGATGTGTACCAGCCAGCGAACTTCCTTTAAACTATAATGACACAGTATGCTATTAGGGAGAGAGATTTTGCAAGGAAACAGTGCTAAACACCCCTGTATGGCTTGTTAAGTGTGTGGCTTTGTGCTACATGCTGGACCACAACATCTCAGTTGCTCAAAGCATCTGGATGTGGGTTCTATGGTACCTCAGTACCATACACTCAACACAGGTGGAAAAAAACAAAGAATGATGTTTGTAAATAGCCTTAGGAATTTTGTGCATCATCTCTAAAATGCATGTACTAAGTGGTCTACATACCACTTACTTATATATACATAGACATGGGCAATATAATTGAGATTCAAATTAGCATATCATTATTATAAATATTTATAAATCACTGTTTAATTAATATGTTGATTTAAGCATCTATTGGTAAGATGAAGCTAGTGACACTATGAAGTTTCTGAACTCTATGCATAAACTGAGTGTGTGTAAAAGTGATAAGCCAATTTTCTTTTAGGCTAAGGGAAAATATTAAAAGTCAGGGTTAAAATTAGGATCTTGTACATCTTTTTACTGCATTGCTAATAATATGTTCTTGTATGTGAATGTAGACTTGGTTAGCTGTTCAAAGCGTCTTAATTAAATTAGGAATAATAAAATACTTTCACAATTCCTATTAAGAGTGTTTGCTGATGAGAACAGTTGCTTTTTAGGTTTTAGTTTGAATCCTACATTCTGGTCATATTGCCCTATCTAACAAGGTGGCCTCATAAAAAAATTGATAATTCTCAATTCAGTACTATGAAAACACCCAACTTTTTTCTGCATTTAATGGACTTAAATAAGTAAGCTAAGTTAATCAGGAAAGCATCCAGTTCCAGTATATTTTCAATTCAGATGTGTACTATGTGAATTTATCTATTCATCATGTGCTGGCGGACATGCAAGGCAGTCGGGTCATTTAACCCCAGCTCTTCCCAGGGTCTGAAAAGGCTTGAGATTTTATCTCCTTTTTCTTACTTTGTTGAGATGTAAAATATTTTTACTCTTTTACAAGTAAAGGTTAAATCATCAAATGGTTTAACAACATGTTAGTAAATGATTTTTAAAAATAACCATAGCATAACCCAAGGAATTTGTTGTTCTAAGAAAAACAAAACAAAACAAAACAAAACACTCCAGGAAGCTCTCTATAGATATAATTGCCTTATTTTATTTTTGGAAGACCATATTCTACTTTTTTTTTGTTCTAGAATTTTCTCTTTTCTTAGTATGCAGTCTGATCCTAGCTGAATAACTCAAATCAGTTCTTTAGTGAAGAGCTTCTAGCTTCAAATAACATCAACTTCAGAAAAAGCATTTATTATTTTAAGAATGTGTGGGTAAGTTAATTTTGAACAAGTATACAGGCCAATATATTGTACAAATTGATGTTATCTTTTGACAAATCTGAAATTTTTTCGTGAATCATAATCCAGATCTCTGATAACTCTTTGAAAGAAGGATTTCTTTAGTGGCTTCAAATGGCAGTATGACAGGTAGATATATAGGGAAAAACTTTGAAATAAAAAAACTATGAATTGCAATTTGAAAAGAAGTAAGTGAGCATAATACTCTTCTAGTCACTGCAAACAGAATACTGGTCCATATTTTCACTCGGTACAAGCACTAGCTATCCTGCAGAAAGCCTTCATGGTTTCTAAGTCAACAGCAATGAAGCCCAGATCCTGGAGGAGTAGAAATAACTTTTTTAAAAAATAGAGTGGAATCTTATTAAACACTGAGCAATTTTTAAAAGACAAATATGTATTAGGTACAGACAATATAATTTGAATTTAAATAAATCAAGAGTAAAAACGCTAACTGTACCAATAGTATTTAAAAACTATATACATTCCTCAAATCTAAAATATGAGTTCATTTCTAGGTGAAATGTACTCCATAAATAAATATTTTCACGGCTTCCCACTGAGCAAAAAGTTCACTAGGAAAAAGATACTGTCCTATTTTTTTTCAAGTTTTTCACTGAACGTTTTAATTTTTTTAAATTTGAAATGATTCTTAAAACATTTCAGTAAAAACAATCAGACCCTTCATCCCCCATTCAATGACTGGAATTTCAAGATGAAACAAAACTTGTCTTGGTTCTTTGTATTGCTATTTTTCAAATAATCATTTAGTAAATTTAATGTTAATCAAATGTTGCACTAATATTTTTTAAACTTTAAGAACTCTTCACAAAGTAGTATAACAAAAAAACCAAAGTAGAATGTGCAATATCGTGTTTCATAATTTTAAAAGACTAAGATCTTGTCAGCTGAGCAATTTTATCAAGATTGATTTAATCAAAGCAGGTGAGAAGAATTGATTGATTTGGTAGCATCAGAGTAAACTATTGTAGTTTGAAAAAACAATGCTTATTTGTTTTAATATAGTTTTATTTTCTTCTTGAAAGTATAATTTTGAATAAGTTTTGATTTTTAGACAATGTTGATTTTTACCCCCATTGATTACAAGCTATACTGCAATAAAGTAAAAATAATTTCATTCAGATCTCACATTTTTTTCATAGATTATCAAAATAGAGATTTAAAAGATGATTATATCCCTTTCTATTATAGTTTATAAAAAGTCTCTGTAATCATAATTCATTTGTAATAAGATTTAACCGTAATACATATAAGAATGGGGAGGTCATTTGTAATATTTTAGGAAGACAATTTGTAATCTTTTAGAAATTGCTTTACTTTTCTCTATGTAAAAGTCATTTTTGAAAGGCAGTATCCAGAAGTGAACATAAAGTGACAATTTATGGGCTACATTTTGATTTTATAATTCACTATTTTATAAAATTTGTGATTACAAAAGGTACTCTGCTTCAGAAAATTATAATGAAACTTCAGTTCCTATGGCCCATAATAAATAACAAAATATAGCAAAAGTAATCTAAGACTGTTCGGATCCACTCAATTAGAAAGAAGCCAACATTTTGAGTAACTTATTAATTCATTCAGTTTTATTTGTTTCAGCTATTTCTATACTTCACACAATTGATACAGATAAACCACCCATTGACAATAAATAAACATTTCAAGGCATTTTTCAAAGGAATAATTGTATTGAAATTCTAAGTTAATATCCTGGGTAATAAATAAGACAGGAAAAAGTTCGGTATCTTAATCTTGTTTACTCTTAGAAACCAATACTGTAGCCGAGAATTTTGCTAGGCAGGAGAAGGCTGAGCTGATTGATCGAGCATTCTCTCTCTTTCTCAGTGGTCTGTGTCAATATTGGCCCATGTGTACTCGGTTTGATTCTGTTTATTCTTGTCAGGAGAAGTATTTCATAGAAGCCTGCGAGATTTGGTTTAGTTTAGTTGTTATTGTGTTCCAAGGCTTAGTTAAGCATTTCAAGATAAAGTGCAAGAGTTTTTGTTTTGTTTTGTTTTGTTTTTGTTTTGTCTGGCAGTAAACATTTAATGAAAGCACATTTTCTTCTGTCAGTGTAGAGAATTTCAAGTGTGTGTTGTTTTAAATATATATTTTTTTAAAAGCAAAATTTCCAAAAGATGAATTTTTATACTGTGAAATACATATCCTTCCTTGCTTTTGAGTTTAGGTTTCTAAGTGTATAAACATAATTGTTTTTCTACAAGAATATATTTCATGTACAACGACTTTTATTTGTCTTGTTTGTCAATATTAGCAAATTTTCAAAGCCAAAACGACACAACTGGTAAATAACTCATGTTTTTTGTTATTGTTGTTTCATAAAATAATTAGACAAATTTAGCATTCAAATACCAGTTTTATAACCTACAAAGCAAACATTCCAGAATATCTTAAGGGTCTTCATATAAAGCAAACACTGTATGCTACAGATCACAAACTGCTGATACCCACCCGAGACGATTTTACTTATTTCCACATTACATCCATAAACTTCAATTCATGACTGCAGCTCCAGTTTCTCATCGTGTAATTTTTTTCACTGTGGCAATTAGTTTAATTAATTAATTATTCAGTAATTGAAATGCAGGTTAACAAACTTCCATATAGAAAAGTTTTTAAAATGTCCTTCATTCAAACTGTGAACTCTAAGCCTATAAAACTCTTCAAAGAACCCCAAGATATCAAGCAATCTTTTATTTAGCTAAACCTACCCCCCACCTTCACGCCCTTTCATACTTAAATAGTCAGTATGCTCAGAGCTTGGAAAAAAGCGAGGAAAGCCTTAATGGATCACTGGTTTTAACTAAAGAGGTAGGTGCATATCCCTTATAAATGAATTCAAAACAATTTTTTGTTTTAGCATTAATAGTTTGCATCAAATGAAAACAAGCTTCTTAATGTAGGAGAGTAAAATGTTGAATAGGGCACTTATTAGCATATCTTTTATTTTAAACCCAAGGACAAACATTCTAAAACAATATCTATTACATTGGGACAATAGTGGAGGTTTTTTTTTTTTTTTTTTCCCATGTTCTAATATTCCAGCGGTGGACTTCCTCTGAGCCAAGGGTAACATAACCAGAGTACAAAGCGAAGGACACAGGAAAAACAGCAGGGACACATAAAATCGGTTTAAGAAAAACAATATTTAATTTCGTCCAAGTCGAAAGCTAATGTGGTTGGCTGTGGTGGAGAGGGCTAACTTTTCAAGAGAGGTTTCTTCTCCACGTAGATTCTGCAGCCCCGAATGTGCATTTATGATTAAGGAAAATGAGGTGCAGGTTTAGAGTTTGATCTGGCCAACATAAAGGCTGTACATACTAAAGAGGACCATACATTTGAGGTTCAGTTATAATCAATAGCAGAGAGAATGATATGCGTTATGGAGGCTTTCTCAAGGTTAGAAATAGACAAACCAGGTGACACTGCCTTTCAGCCCCTCACTGTCTCTTTTGGAAGCCATACATGCTAGTAAATTCAGGCTTTCTTCCCTGAATAATTCTAAAGTGGCAAATATTTCTGTTAAATAATTTTTCCTCTAGCCTTCAAAAACATGTGCTAATTTGGAAAATTACAATGGGATAAATTAAGGGATCTTGACGAAAACATCGAGGAGGGTAATTTCTATTTTGAGTTAAAGAAGGAACTTCAAAGGAATTAAATCAAAGATGATAAAATGTCTCTCCTTTTATGGCACTGTTCTTCCCTTTGTTCCTTTTGAATAAGGTACTCTAAAGGGCTTCGATTTTGGACATCCTAAACCAGTCATAAAGCAGGGCCACAGTCATTAAGGCGAGACTGAACTTCTATAACTATCCCTACAACGATACAGATTTGTAGTTTAGTGTGTGAGAAACTGTTCAAAGACAATCTTTGCAACAAGTGTCACTCAGCTCCAGAAAGCATTTCTGTATTAAAGATGTGAACTTGATTTTGTCATCTTGTGAGAAAACAACTTTGTTTTCATTAAAAATCTTTAACATGCCTCCCCCGGCCCCCATTTTTAAACGGAACTGCATATTCCTAAAGCAGTATCATTTACTACACTGATTAAAATAATGCTTCTCCTATTTTTCTCTGCCCTCTTTGTGTTCATGACCTTGTTACCTGTTAGCATTTTGGTTTGGAGATTTTATTATCTTTGGTTGTTTTTATTCCTTATCGCTTTCATACATCATCCTGAGCTATTGTCAAGTCCAACCTAAGCACTAGTCACATGCCCAGGCAGACAGGTTTCTTTTCTAGCTTGTTCTGTGAAAACAGGTAAGGACATGAACAAGTATATTATGGCCTCACTAGGTCAGCAGCTTCTGCATTTGACATCTGTCCGACAGAAACAAGGAAGAAATGCTCTTATCAATTACAGGAGATCACTGATAGCATTGGGAGTTGCAATGAGCAGGGTGCCTTCCATTTTTTTCTTTCAATGGATGCCATCTGTGTCTATTCAAAGGTATTGAGACCAAAAACACAACCCCAAACAAACAAACAAACAAAAACAAAAATAAAAAGACTTGTTCATGGTTACAAGCAAGCACACAAACAGAAAATCCCCCAAATGAACAAAAACAAAGAAAACCAAAAAATGTCTAAGCAAAGCTTTAAAAGCATGTACTCCACCTCCTTAGTAGCGACATATAGGAAGCATTTATTGACTTCTAAGGCCATAGTTAGAAAGAAGCCTAATATACCATGTTACAGTAAAACCCACACAGCATGATGCTTCAAAGATCATCTGTGCTGGTCATTAATTAACTATCAACAGAATAGCAAAAAATATCTATACTCAAATAGAATTTATTTTTATGTTATTTTTCCAGAATCAAATTCTATTCCCTAACCTCATTAAGGAAGTGAGTGAGGGGGAAGGCCACTTTCCTTCAGGTGTGGAAGTTCTTACGGGAAATGACGCGCTTCTGCTAATGAAAATGGTAAATTGCATAGTCAGTCTTCCTCTTCAATTTACATGATTTCTCTTAAATAAAATCATTTACTCAGTGACAGCAAACGCAACCAGCAGATGTTTGATTATTTGCTGAGGCAGGACAGTATATTAACTGATGGAAGTATCAATTGCAGTTATTAAAATAGATGCTACTTAGGAGAACTGTGGGATTCAGAAATAATTATTCATATAATTAGAAATTGGAAATGAGTCAACAGGAATTGTTTTGGCATAAAAAAGACATTTGAAATGACTTTAAGTGTGATCCTAATGAAGTATTACCCAACGCAGATAACGTAAGCGGCACATGCCCTGTCTTAGTGCTAAGATCAATGCTTGGAAGTATAATGGATTTGGTACAAATAGATTGTAATAAATTACGTGTATCCTATGGCAACAGTTTATCTGAACATCTTCAAGGCTGGATATACTTCAAAACTTAATTTTTCCTCAATTAATATGTTTTCTTCTCGTGTGGTCAAAATGTTGTCTATTAGCTGACGAGACTAGCATATAGACAGAATGCATTTAGCATTTGCTTATTATAGGTGATTATGTAATTCTCCCCCTTGCCTTCAAAATGCAGCATAGAATAAAATATCAGCTAAGTGTCATATGCTGAAGGAACTCAGAATACATTATTACACAGTGTGAGGCCAGGAACTCCTCTGTGAACATATTGTATCAAGTGCTTATTCGGATCCAGCCCATCTGAAAGACTTGAAAACTGCAAAACTGCTTAAAACATATTAACTGTAGAAAAAAAAAAAAAGAAAGAAAGAAAGGGAAAAAAAAAGCCACCACCACTGTGCCAACCTTGGAACATTCAAATTGCTCCCTTCATCAAAGATTTCATATCCACATTAAACCAAGGCCAAGCAAGAAGGACTATGATGCTAAAATACACACACACACACACACACACACACACACACACACAATTTTGTTAAACAAAGTCAAAATTAATGACAAGCAAAATCGAGTTTTCTTTGTGTTTGATTTTCGGGCAACCACATCCAAATATAAAAGAGCCATCAAAGAAAGATACCCATTAATTATTAACTCCCAACAACTTCAGAAAGCAGAGCCCTTAAACCTCCATTGACATCTTTCTGCCAGCCCCCTAATCTCGGCAAGCCTTTGGTAAGAGTTACATTATACACACAGCATGCCACCGATCCTCCTTTTAACAACTGCGGCCACAGAGCTCTTCACTGCAGCCTGGAGGACCACACAAGAGAAACTTATCATTTCTGCAAAGACATTTTAAAAGAAACCTTTGCAATCTCACATTCTGAGTTCCTTTACCTCTGTCACCTGCACAATAGTGTGTCAATAGTCTCATGGCAACATATGTGTGTTGAAGAAACTCATCCTCTTTTTTTTTTTCCAGTTGAAGTCCAGAAAGACTGATGTGTTAAAATGTTGTGCCACCCTATAACATGACCAGCCCAATCTATTGATTATCACCAGACTTGTCTTTCCAAGATAGGGGGAAAAGGCATACAGAGAACTGACTTTGGTAAAATTTAAATATCTATCATGTTATGTAAGAAAGTGAGTTAATTTAGTTTTTCTCCATTATCATTAGTGTTTCATGGTTTTAAATCAAGGTTAACTGGCTTTCTGTTGCCTATTTGACAAACATTAAGTGAAATTTCAGACTGCTATCCTTTTAATATACGATCATGTTTACGGTGACAAGTTCAGATGCGCATTCTGGACTTCTAAAATTCTCAGGCCAAAAAAAGTGCAAGGGAATAAAATGTTTGCTCATCTCCCCCTTTTGTAAACTGGCAGGATCATGGTCAACTAACTCACCACTGTGCAATATTCAAAATAAAACCTTCAGGGAGCGTGCCTCCCATCCTAATGGTAACCTGGTAGGAAGGGCAGTTAAAAACACCTTAGCATGAAGTTAATAAGTGGCTGTCATCTCAGGTTTTCAGCTTTTGAGGTGACTTTCTACAGATGCGTATGCATAGCAAAACAAAAGAAAATAAAGCAAAACTAAAGCAAAGATCTATAGCATATGGCAGGAGGTGTCTTCCCCCCCTACTTATAGGATGTTCTTCCCACATCGTACCTTCATTTCCCCTTTTCTCATTCTGTCTTCTAAAGCCAGAGCAGAGTACTGAGACACAACCTGTGACCAGAAGAAGTGTGCAGGGATCAGAGATCCCTGTGGCTCCTGGGAAATGCCAGCACATTTTTTTTTTTTTTTTTTTTAATGTCAAAGGAATCACTAGCAGTGAGAATTGGTAATAAACATTTATTAGCAGATCAACCCAATTCATCATCAATTCTCCCACCTTTGAGTTACTCCTCATCTGACCCCCTGCCAGTCCTTCAGTTTATCTCTGTATTACAGAAACTAGGATGGCCAGAAATCAAAATGTTAACTTTCCAAACGGATGGGGAGCAAACGGGCTGGGAAAAGTGGGACTCTTGACGACTCACTCGCACTGAAAGGTTTTATCTCTTTACTCTATCTGATTAAAGGCCTTGTATGGAGTTATGCAGGAGATTCTGTGGAATAATTAATGGCTGTTAGTCCCCCCCCTCGCCCACCCCCACCCTTTAAATGAAAGCTTAAATGGGGGGAAAATGGAATGTCAGTCAGAAGCTGGTTCGTACCAATCATAATAATTATAACCTATTAGAATTAAGCCATAATCATTAGAATTTCTTCTTTTCTCCTACCTTTGATGGCCTGTTTCGTCTGTTTCATTAAAAGCTGTGATTTTTTACAGATGCTCTTGATATTCCTATGTTTTTCACCAGAGTCTAAGGCATTCTAACGGGAGAAAAATCGCTCTTTGCCTATAGAAATAGATGTTAATACCTTAGTTACTTGAAGCAAGCAACTTTTGCAATATGTGTTTCTGGTGTCCATAGTCCTCTCTATTTAGGCCCGTCCAGCATTTTCTTGTGTTCTATTCCTGCCCAGCAGCTGGACCCTGACCTTCAAGTTTTTTTTTTTTTTTTTTTTTTTTTTTTTTGAAAAAGAGAGAGAGAGAAAAAAAGAATTCTTTTCAGATTGCAAGTTTCCCCCTTCTTACCCTCCCACTGACACCATCCTATTCAGAACTGGAGATAACTTTATTCATCTACACGTCATTGTATCAGATTCAATAGGCAAACTGCTTCAACAAGCATCTGAGCTGTTTCGGACAGTGATGTCTTCATCCCTGCACCATCCCCAACTGGCCCCCAGTGCAATTGGATTTTAACACCGTCTTTTCAGGCATGAAATGAGCACAGTTTCAAAAAAAATAATTTCAAACAAGTGTTTCATTACTCCTTTGGGCCACTCTAGATATATTTTCCCAGTAAATTTCTCAATTGGGTGGACTACATTAGCAGCAGGCTGCTCTCTTGTGATTCCACTCTACCTGCTGGGAAGGAAGGAGAGATCTGTTTATTCATCAAGTTTCTTAAACTGCAGATATTTTGATGAAACGAGTTTGTGTTGCATCTGAGTGAGAAATTCAGAGACTCAAAGCGTATGGAGCGATACCAAGGCATGGCTTTCCCACAGGGTATTGATTGCCTTTAGGTTGCTGGACTCACAGAGAGATTCTGTGTTCAGAAAACAAAATGCCAAGCCTGCCTCCTGATGGATTTGGGAAGAGTGGGAAAATTCTCTCTCTCTCTCTCTCTCTCTCTCTCTCTCTCTCTCTCTCTCTCTCTCCCTCCCTCCCTCCTCCTTGCTCTGGAACATGTTGACACACTTTTCAGAGTTTGGGATCAATCAAGAGGAAAAATAGAAGTTACTTAAAGTCAGGAACATCAAATACGTGTTTGATGTTGGATGTCCTTGCTACAAAAATCAGTCTACTGTCTTGAGCCAGGATGGCAGGGTATCAGATTAGTTTCCTGGGTGGGAATTGGCTTTCCCCTTCTGATTCTCCAAAAGGTAGTAAGTGAGCTTTAGTCAACAATATAGCCTTTTTCTTTTCAAGGTGGATTGTTCTTTGAAATCTTCACAAGGATTCCTTTTAAAATAAAAGATCCTTTAGGATTCCGAAGTTTAAAAAAAAAAAAAAATCCAACCATAAAAATCTGGCCTCAAACAGTTCTGAACTCAGTCACGTATCCTTGTCCAGGCCTGAGACGTCCCCTCCCCCATATCAGAATGCAAAGCCTGAAAGCAAGTTGAATGATTAAAATTAAATAGAGCATCTAAAGTCCTTAAACCAGCCAGCCATTATAAAACATTCTAGACCCTGGAGATAGAAAGGGAGAAAGATCTTTTAAAAAGCAGACTTACACCATTGAGTAGGTGTTTTTCTCCTCTAGCTTCTATATGTTTATGTAGCGAGTGTTACAGACATTTGGAAGGATTTGAGAGTTTCAAAAGAGAGAAGTTTATACATTAGTGCTGCAAGTTGCAAAACACTGTTGATATTCAAATGTTTATTGTGCAAAATCTGGGATAAGCTTGGGCATGAGGGCCCCTTTAAGTGCCTACAACCCTTGCTAATTCCCCTCAGCATTGAGGCGCGCACAAAGGCCTTAATCCAATTCCACTTTTTTTCAGAAAGCCTATGCTATTTTCCCTCACATAAACTAACAACACTACCCCATCACGCTGCAGAGTAGGTCAAAGAAAGAGCGCTCTCTGTTTATACTTCAGCAACACCGTGTTTCTCAGGGAAGCATGGGGTGGGACTTGAAGTGCCTCCCCCAGACCCCAAGGCATCTCAGGGGAGGCGGGTGTTTCAGACACGAAGGTGGTAATTTTTAAGGACAGGGGGAAAAAATGTTCTGGGGGGGCCGTCAAACATTCATCCATCTGTTATCTGTGAAAAGAAATTGATCGCTTTAGCCACATTCCTGAAGTTCTGATTTGAATGACACAAGTCAGGCTTCCTTTGATAAGAAAGCATGCACATTTTGATAGGGCAGCATTATTTTCTCTAGAGACTATGTCTTCCCCCTCCTTTTCTATTTTAACCCCCCCCCCCCATTTTGGTCTTCCTAAATTCCTGAATGTCTTACAGTTACCTGAGGAAACTCATTATCTTTACTTTCAATAACTGAGTCTTTTTGTCAAAATGAGAGGTTGAATCAGCACAAATTTCAGGCATCTATCCTTCCTTCCTTCTTTTTTAAATATCCCTCCTTCCTTTCTTCCTTCCTTCCTTCCTTCCTTCCTTCCTTCCTTCCTTCCTTCCTTTCCTTCCTCTCTCACTTCTCACTTTCTTTTCTTTCCTTCCTTCCTTCCTTCCTTCCTTCCTTCCTTCCTTCCTTCCTTCCTTCCTCTCTCACTTTCTTTTCTTTCCTTCCTTCCTTCCTTCCTTCCTTCGTTCCTTCCTTCCTTCCTTCCTTCCCTCCCTTTTCTCCCTCCCTCTCTCCCTCCCTCCCTCCCTCCCTCTGCCTCCTCCTCAACCTCCTCTTTCTTCCTTCTTGTGCCTCAGAGTTTGGTGGCAGTTTCTAATTTAGGTGCAGATACTGCTACAAGGTAGTAGCAGCTGTGCTTAGCAGTGGGCGGTACACATTTGCCTCTGATTGTGAGTAGACACGAGTGACTGATTACTTTAATAATAAACTAAGTGAGAGGCACACTGGAAACAACCATGGTTCTATCCCAGTAGTGCATTTCAGGGAGGGAGTGGAGAGCTCTTGAGTCAGGGTCAGAGCTGGACTTTGGCAATTGGTATCAGACAATATCAAAGCACATGGAATTCTGGGGTTCTAATTGGAGAGAAATCTGTCTTGTTTTTATTGATTTCTACTCATGACATCAAACTGATGAAATATGCTTTTGCAACTTCTCAGTGTCTTTACTTTTCCATGAAGGCCATGAGAAGAGACTCTGATGTTTCCTGTCAAGTGCTTGCTTTAGAAATGCGGCAGCAGCTCTTTGCCCTGGGACATTACACTCATAGATACATTTCTGTAAGAGAAAGCAAGAAAACAATTGGATACAGGGTTTTGCATATTTTAAAAACACTAATCTTTATAATGAGAGAAAGTTGTGAAACATGATAAAATCAACTTTTTTTCCCCCTCTGATTCTCAACATAGATCTGCTTTTTTTTTTTTTTTTTTTTTTTGAGCAGTAGTATCTGGAATCCACTGTCTGCATATTCTCCTGCGCTAACCTCTGAGAGGCTGCAAAAGACAGGGTTTTCTGAAATTAGTTTGTATAAGAAGAAAAGAAAGTCAATGGTCTCTCAGAATTTAATTATGTTTTAATGTGGGGACACCTGGACGATAGTGCACGGATGTATGCGACCTATTGACCTATTGCTTGGGAAGGATCAGGAATTTGAGGGCAGTCTGGACTGCAGGACGAGCTTGAGTCAAAAACTAAAGAATAAAGAAACAAATGCAACAAAAGGTTGGGGACAGGCCTCGGCGGGTGTGAGCCACTGCTCTGTAAGCATCAGGTCCTGAGTTCAAATCCCCAGCATACACCTCAAAGGCCATGGCATGGCTGTGCAGGCCTGGAATCCAACTTTGGGGGCAGTTACAAGGAGATGCTGAGAGCTCACTGGCTAACGACCAGCCAGCCTAGCCTAAACAGTAAGTTTCTAGTTCAGTGAGAAAGCCTGATAGTAAATACTGTAAAAACAAAATGAAACAAACCATGATAATAACTGGAGAGCCATTAAGAAAAACACCTAATGTTTTACCCTGGAGTCTCCATATGCTGGTACAGGCACCTGTATCCACATACTTCTGTAAATGTGCCACAAACACATTGCTACTTCCCCCACAAACTCATGAACAGTCTAGTAGGAACACACACACACACACACACACACACACACACACACACACACATTAAAAATACTGACATCTAGTAAAAAAAAAAGTTTGCATGAAATAGCTTAATGAGGAGTAATTCAGAGCTCAGGAAGCAGGGCCAATCCCACTTGAATCTGGTCTGATACCTAATGGTCCGCTATTACATTATCAAAATTAAATCACTTATGTAATTAGGGTATTTTCATCCTTGCAGGACTTCGCAGTAGACAGGTCAAAGGCTCGAATGAACATAGAAATGGATTTCTCTCTCCTCCAGAGGTCATCATGAGCTGCCTTCTGTGTTGGGAGGGAATGAGTGTCCTCTGATATGAAGCAGTGACAGGACCAGTTCCCTTTACGGTGGCAACAATATATCTTAACTCTAGGAAACAGGAAGTGACATCCTGTAACAAACCACACTGGGTGGAGTAATATAAACCAATGGTTTTAAATCTAAGGAAACAATGAGGGTCGCTCTTGAACCTGGCTGAACTCTAGTGGTTAGCATGCCATTATTTGAGTAATTAGCAGCAATGATTTGTTTGTTTTGTTTTTTAATGACTCAGATAAAAGATCCCCCCCCCCCCCAGGGGGAAGAAAGGAAAGTAGGGAGGATAACAGGAGAGAGGAGGCAGGAGAAATATATTGGAAGTCAAAGTTAGAATCAAACATGTAGTTGTTCAAAATGTACGGTAGGGCTGGCAAGATGCTTCCGTGGGTAAAGATGCTTTCAGTACAAGCCTGGAAACCCTTGTTTGGTCTCTAGACCCCACATAAATGTAGAAGGAGAGGATCAACTCCATATAATTGCAGTACTGAGTTTGACTGAGGTGATGAGACTTCCAGGGACTGTAAGAGCAGCGGTGTGGCAGCTCTGAGAGATTCCTGCCCATGCCCGCTGACCTGTCACACATAGGGTTGGATGAGTATGAGGTGGATGTGGTGTTGGTGTCACTGGGCAGCTCCAACTCAGGCATGCCTTTCTTCTCACCAGTCTCTGCACAGTCTCCTTTCTATGTATGGCATGGCAGAAATGACTATACAAACACATATCCCACACATATTACACACACACACACATCATGCACACACCATACAAACCACACACACACATGTATACACATACCATACCTCATATACCGCACATATGCATACACACACAATACATCATATACCACACACATACATATCCATACACTACACATATACATACATATACACACATATACTACACATGCACATTCATAGGCACTCACACACTCTATACATCCTATATTGCACATACATCTACTCACACATACCACACATCATATACCATACACACACACTCACAGTCACACACACACTAACACACACACACATTCACACTTATATGCACTTGCACATACTCATACACACTCATGCACACACACAAATACCCCCTCACATACTCACAAACACACACTCATGCAATCACACGCACTCACATACACACTCACACACACATACACTCTCATACATACTCACACATATACACACACCACACATCATATACCACACACACACACACACACACACACATACACATTTACTTACAAACACACCATATACCACACATACACTCACATACACTCACTCACCCATTCACACACAAACACACACATTCACACTCATACATACTCACACACACACACTTATACACATGCACACACACACACCATTCATCATATACCACACACACTCACTCACACACACATACACACATAAACACACATCCACATTCACAGTCACTCACAGACACAAACACAGACTCTCACACACAAACACACACATAGACACACACTCACACACACATTCATACACTCACTAAAACATACACTCTCACACACATAAACACACACACACACTCACCCAAACACACACTCTAGAGAGTGTATGGAAGACTGGTGGTGGTTCTGAGCTACTTTGTTTATAAAGGATATTTACCTCATATAATCCTCACCAGTTCCATTTACTGAGAAGGGAATAAACCTGACCTCAGATTCCCATTAAGCCCATGTTAGTAAGGTGGTATGAGGATGGACTCGTGCCCAGGGAGCTAGGATGTCTGAAAGAGAGTTAGCTTCTACATCTTGACTCTGAACCTCAGATACGTCCATGATTGGCAAGAATCAAAAGATTATGGGGATTTATGCTGGACCACCAGTGAACTGGAAAATGGGCATCCTACTTGAGGCATGTGTGTATCTTTGATTTAGCTTTCTATTTAAATAAAACAAAGCTACTGCTCAGATGAGCCAAATGGAAGCAACTTTGAGCAGGAAGAACATAGCATATTTGAATTTCTAGATTTTCATGCCTGATGTGGTGGCTTTTGACACTCACATTAGAAATAGCATACGCTAGAAAGGAAGCTAAGGATGGAGGATCGAAAGATTCAAGCCTAACTGGACTACAGAATGAGTTCAAGGTTCTCTTTGGCAAATTAGTGAGGCTCTGTGTCAAAATAAGTAATGAGAGGACTGGGGAGGTAGGTCAGGGCTAGAGCGCTTGCTTAGCCTGTGCAAAGTCTTAAACTCAGTCCTCAACACTCAACACAAACCGACCAAACAACCCAAAGCAGCTAGCTACACTCTTCTCCCAATGCAATGCCATTTGTGCTCTCTAATTCAGCATAAAATAGATCTCATTACAAAGACAATCATTTGAAGGATTGTAGAGGTTGTTCTCATGCCTTGCATTATCTTTTACTGCTTTAATCTGACCCCTTCTGGCTGTGTGTGGTGGTCATATACTTCCAAGCCAATGGGATCTCTGACTTCTGTGTTTCCATGGCAGTCTGCCATGTGACACAGCATTGGAAGGCTCTTGGGTAGGACCTACTTGAAAGTTAACACAGCCAGGACCCAAGGCCCCTTCATGGGTCTGTGGCTTCCTCATAGGGTATTAGATAGAAACGAGTTGGAGATCTCTTTCTAGGAGATGGCTCTTCTGCCTTCTGTGGGTTCCTTTGGCCCAGGGGAGTCTCTGTTTCTCTTATCCCATATGGTGCTTCTCTGGTATCTTCGTTCCGTGATTCACAGTGCATTCACGTGTTTCAGGGACAGATGACCCAAACTCCTTCAGGAAATAAAAGGTAAGACTAAGTAAATAAATAATGGAGGGACATGAAGAATCAAATGGGTAGGACTGCCATAGGCTGGAGAATAATTGACTCTCTAAAGGCTTTCAAAGTCAACTTAAAATACACAATTCCATAAACACAAGCTTGCGCATGCACATGTAAAAAAAAAATCTCAGTTTGAAACCCCGTGTTTAATCTTTTACAAAATATTGGAAGAAACCTTCATTATCACTTTAATGCAACAAAAATCCCCATGGAAAGAAAACTCAAAAATTCAAATGACTAGCTGCTTGTCTATCATGTGTGTGGGAGAAATGTATAGGGAAAATAAAGTAATACATCAATAAATTGTTAGGCAATAAATCATAATGACGAATTTCGTGTCAAGTTTTGTTTCTTTTTAAATGAAGCCAAATATGTAAGATGTTTATAAATTTTATTCAGCATGCACTTGGATGAGTAGTGTTTACTCACCTGATTCTTTTGTAGGTAGGAAGGATACTATCCCCAGGGGGTCCTTGCTGGGTCTGAGTATTGTAAGACACTTGTATATAGCAAGTTAATGACAGGAAACATGATCACCACACGCATTTCACAGTGGAGCAAACTGAAGCACGGATTTACTAAGAAACTTCCTCAGCCACAGGGCTAATGTAAAGCAGAAATGGAATTAGATTGTCGGTGGGTCTGACCTCCATCTCCAGAGCCTTCCATATTCCTTGCCTCTATTCTAACTAGCCACATCCCAATATCTCTATGAGCTAGACTGTGTTCTTTTCCAAGCAGGGTGACGTCAAAGTCTGTGAATTTATTCACCCAAGTTTATGCCAGAGTAAAGGTAAAAACTTCAACTGTGCAGATTGAGTCTGGAATAGGAGCTTTAGGTGGCTGCCACGGCAACCCCCTCCGAGATGCTCCCCGGAGTCCTCTTGGTCCCCTCGAAGCCACTCTCTCTTTCTAAATGAACCATACCAGTTCTATTCAAGGTGGATCGACCAGCAAAAGCTCATTTAAGCTCTCCTCTCAATGGCTTTATCCTACCTCCTAAACTCAAAAGGGGACAGGCAGAAAGGGGCTCACAAAAGCCTCTCCTCCCTGTAGTCCTTGTAATAGGCTCATTAAGTGCCCGCCTGGGCTTGTTATAAAATACTGTGGAAGCAGCTCCTAAGTAGCTGGCTGTTTGTAACAGATAATATCAAACTGGAGAAACATGTAAAAGCACATACAAAAACAGTAAAACGAGATGTACTCTAATGATAACAGCCAAACAAGCAGGGGAATAATTAGTCACTCCATGTATATGGCGTGGAGTTTGTAGCAGACTCATTTTATTTGAATTCCTTGTCAACTTTTAACTTTGGTGTTTTGTGTATGGGGCAAATAAAGGATGCTCAATAGGGAACATCTGTACCACAGGGAACTAAATGATGCTGTGGCCTCTTTCACTTGCTATTGATTAATAATATTGCTCTTAAGCCTCACTTAAAGGATGCTGGGGATTGCCTTGGAGGTTTGTTTTTTTCTTCCATCAGATAAGAATGTATCTGTGTAAACTAATCTGACTGTCAACAGCTATTTTTCTTTATAATAATATCATTTATATTTTGTGATGTTAGTGCTAAACTTGAGTTTTTTAATTATAACTGATGCTCAGAACCTGTCATATTTGCACAGGACATAATGAGACAGGGACTTGGAGAACATTTGGCTTTGTCCATTGCCTTTTGAGAAGCTGCACCTCAATGAGGGGGCTTCAGATTTTACAGAAGGATTTCCAAGTTTAGGGAGATAATCCTTATGTTATTATCTATGAAATAAACCTAGCATATGTAAGAGCATTATTATATTCATTTCCCTGACTTTTGCTCAAAAATAATCTTTCAATCTCCAGGAAATTGAACATATCACCTCTCTGGCAGTGAAATACTTTCTATATGTAAAAATATGAGAGTCATAAAAAATACATTTTTTGTGTCTCTTATCAGAGAATCATGAAATGCTGATATTACTGACATAACTCCCGATATCATAAATATTTTCCATGAGGAATAATGTATGTAGGATGTCATTTATTTTATCAGTATGTTACTTAAACGGACAGGCTTATGAACTGCACCCTGTCTCCCCCCATGTCCATGCCCCAACTCAGTTGGAAGTCTTTACAGTTCTGCTTATCTAAGTTTCAGTTTGCTTTGTCAACCTTGGTCTGGTTCTGATGGAATTCATTCCAAGAATCCAAAATTAGGCATCAGAGGGACCAGACCCTGGACTAGCACCCTCAGGATCTTGGCCTCTCCCTGCCACTTATAACACATACGACTATCAGTTATGGGCCAAATCATATATCCCATCTGTTATCTATGGTCAAATGAGAAAAATAATTCTTTTGTTTATTTCCTGCCTTGAATTATATTTTAATAATGTTTTCAGATAATGAACAAACACTTGATCTGATTGACATCTAGCCTCGGTAAGTGTAACTCATGAGCTCTGTCTCTTTGGAGAGGATAACATGGTAAAAGTTGCCACAAAACTTTCTAAAAATTACGAGACATCTTGTACTGGGATCTATTGAATAATCAATAGGTATTTACCCTACTTTCCCCACCTCATGATACCTTTTTCCTATTTCCTCTTCCTCCTCCTCCTCCTCCTCCTCCTTCTCTTTTCTACTTCTCTCTTCTTTGCTTTTTTTTTTTGAACATTTTCTTTATTTACATTTCTTATTTATTTATTTTTTATTTTTCCCTTGGATATTATTTTTATTTACATTTCAAATGTTTTCTCCTTTCCAGGTCTTCCATTCTGAAACTCTCTATCCCATCCCCTCTCCTCCTGCCTCTATGAGGGTGCTCCTCAGGCCTGAGGGTGTCTTCTCCCACTGATGTCTAACAAAGCCATCTTGTGCCACATATGTGGACAGCTCCATGGGTCGGTCCACGTGTATTCTTTGGTTGGTGGTCCAGTCCCCAGGAGCTTCAGGGGGGTTTGGCCTGATGATGCTGTTGCTCCCTCTATGGGGCTGCAAACTCACTCAGCTCCTTCAGTCCCTTCTCCAACTCCTCCATCAGAGACTGCCCTCAACCCCCAACTCAGTCCAATGGTTGGCTTTATTTGCATTTCAAATGTTTTCCCCTTTCCAGGTCTCCCCTTTGGAAATCCCCTATCCCATTTCCCCCTGACTCTATGAGGTTGCTCCCCATCCACCCACTCCTGTCTTCCCACCTTGACTTTCCCCTATACTGGGACATCAAAACCCTTAGGCCCAAGGGCCTCTCCTCCCACTGATTTCCATTGATTTCTTTCTTCTTATTCCTCCTCCTTTCCTCATCCTCCTCATCCCCTCGTTCTCCTCTTCCTCCTCCTTGTCCTCCTTGTCCTTTTCTACTCTTCCATATTGGGCCTTGTACATGTGAAGTAAAGGCTCTATGCTAAGTTTCATCCCTATCCCATTTTCTTCTTGTTCTTGTTCTTGTTCTTGTTCTCGTTCTTCTTCTCCTCCTCCTCCTCCTCATTCTCCTTCTTGTTCTCCTTCTCCTTCTCCTTCTCTTTCTCCTTCTTCTTCGCCTTTGCCTTCGCCTTCTCCTTCCTCTTCTTCTCCTCTTCCTCCTCCTCCTCCCCCCTCCTCCTCCCCCTCTCTCTTTCTATCTTTTTTTTTCCATTTTGAAACAGGGCCTCACTAAGTGGTCCAGGCTAGTCTTGAGGTCACTCTGCACTCAGCCAAGACATGCCTTGTGCTCTTCCTGCCTCAGTCTTTTCTGGCTGCACTTCCTGGGCCAGCTGCAATATTTTTTTCTATAAAAATTATGACACAGAACAATATCTTCTTCTTGTAAAATATAATCAGCTCCTCAAAGTAGACTCTTGCCTGAAGATCTGCTTTGGGACAAACGGATGTCTTTTGCCACAGTTAGCACAATTCTGTCTTCGACTTACCACTTTTATTGCTGACATTCTTCTTCCTATAGATGGAAACACATGTGTGCAAGGATGCCTGCTTCTGTGGGCACACGGAGGCATTGTTTATGACAACAAGACTAGAAATGATCCTTATGAGCATCATCAAGGTACCACATGCTCTACATGTGATATATGGCGACCTATGTTGCATTGCTCACTGAGATGAGCAGAATTCCCTAAAGGACTGAGGTGGAGATGCCTTCAAGTGGACAATTAAGTGAAACAAGCAAACTTTAGAGTGGCATGGAAGATATTCCATAATTTAAAATATGTATATGCACATATTATATTAAGTATAATGTATTTGGAAGGTTTGCTAAATATCCAGTCACTATAAATGCACCAAGGAAGAAAGCTGTAAGTGGAAGAGCCAGCAGTAACAGCTGTCTTACTTTTCACTTTCTCCTTCTACTACATGCATCAACTGCAAAAGAAATAGTAAAAGCAAACACTTTAAATGCTGAATATCTAGTAGTATTGTTCTAATGGCTATGGGGGTTAGTTAGATCACTGAATCTTTACAATGAGCACACAGGATTAGAAGTATTGCTCTGACCCTCACTTGGCAGATTAACAGAACGAGGCTGAAGAAAGCGAGGTCACTTATATGAGCTCACAAAGGCACTGAAGTCTGGGCTCAGATGCTGCTCACGGAGGCTGCATATGATATGGAATCTTAGTGACACAGCTGTCTTTTTGCATTGTAAATGCCTCTCAGTTGAACAATGTTATGGTTTTGTCCCCCACTGCACAACTATGGTATATGCTCCAAAGAACTCAAGGTATGCTGGGTTCTTCAGTCCAACTACAAACAGTTTAATTCTCATGGGGTTATTTTTGTCCCTGGCTCACTATTCCATCCTGCAAAACTATGTATCCTTTGAAGCAAGCAAATGCTATAATTTTACTTCTCACCTATATAATACATTCGGTACTTTCAATTTCCCCTTTACAAATTTGTGGTAAAAAATTTTCATTGAACACATATTCTCCCTATAATACTATTCCAAATGTACATTAGCCTGTGCACCAGGGAATTCTATAAATTATTCGCTTTCTTAGAAACAAACACATTTAGTTTAATCCTAAGTACAAGTCTGTTTACAACTCTTCTCTATAGCCAGTATTCACTCATTCTAATATCCAGCACCAAAGAGAACATCTCATTATTTACAGATGTAGTGCTTATAGCTTTAATAGATGTTAACATTGATTTTATTAGCTGCTGGAGACAGAACCCAGGGCACTTAACAGCCATGGCGGAAGGAATAGGTAAGTTGTTTAGTGATTAGAAAAGGTGGATTGATTTTCTTCCATTGTTGTTCTTCATGCCTCTAATTTTGCAGTCAGTTTGGCAAATGGGAAGCCCTTTCTCTGCATATTTCATGACTTCCCAGCCTTTGCCTCCATTTTCAGTTGTCTCTGCAGGCCAACTTTAAGTTCAGAGATTTGCCTCACGCTGCTTCCCTCCACGGGCAGGGGCACCGAGGCTTTTAGATGTCTCACAAGAGTGTCTTTGGAAGTTAGTGGGAGCTCAGTTTGACGTTATAATCAAAACCCATCAGCCCTGAAAACACTGCCCCTCAGGCACGAGTTCAGGGCCTCCCAGGCAGTGGCACCAAGGGCTGGGGCTGAGGAGAATTGAAAGGAGCGGCTTCACAGTCGGGAGGTTTGCTTCTCTCTACGCAGCACAGCTTCGCATCAAACCCGCTCTCCTTCTGCCACAGTCTTCCAAGGGCCAGGATTACGTGCACCACCACGCACAGCTTCAGAGATGAGCTTTACGTCTTGCACACACCACATTCAGTTGGAGCCTATTTGTCTGGGAATGTTTTGAAGAGTGGTGGGCTGAGGTTCGGGACTTGAACAAACCTAGAAATGCATTTCTTTCTGAAAACGTGGAAAGCCTCCACCTTCTCTCCGTTGCCTTTTGGTGCACTTAAAGTAGTTCATGAAATGAAGATCTCTTGAAGAGACTTGTTCCTTTACTAGGCATGGCTTTTTGGAAGTTCCTGGAAGGAGCAGTGAGCTTTTGGATCTCATATCAAAGGGTTTAAAGTTAATGATTTTAAGTGTGGTTGGGTTTTATTGTTCCTCTGGTGGGCTACAAACTTCAACAACTCTTTGACCCCTGCTCCTCAACTCAATTCCATCTAATGCTCTGTGACTAATATGGTGGATATTTAATCTACTTCGCAGCTGAAATTACTTTTAAGAATCACCCCACCCCCCCTTGGAAAACATCCTCTGGAGAGAAATTGCTTATTGTAAGCCTATCACAGAATACATTTTAAAAAGCTTTTCTCTCAGGAACAATTAAACCTCACCATTATGTTGCTATCACATTAGAAATGAGACAGGAAAAGTGATATTATTCTAGAAGGAAAAATCAAGTCAAAAGGAAGAATGGATGGTAACCTCTCTGATCCTGTTATTCATGTAGATATGGTAAGTAGTGGTATCCTGGCAGATATTTAATGCAATGTAATGAAAGTGAGAGACAAAAATGAACGGAGCACAGAGTTAGAAGATTCAAGTGGGATTTTTTTGGTCCATTTTCTTTTTAAGAACACATGTGGTTGTCCTTTAAGGCTCATTTCAAGGTGAATATGGTCTGGCAACTCTCACATGGCAACTCTCTCGTGGGCACTTGGAAAGATACACTCCAAACACTGTAAGACTGGACAGTTGTGCTTCCCTGAGATCAGAAAAGCTGATACTTCCTTTGTCTCTAATTAGTGGCTGGACTCTGGCAAGCCTTTTGAGTCTTTGTCGATGGTGAGAGGGTATCTTTGTGCATGCAGAACAGCTCTAGGACTTTTCTATGATCACCTTGGACTGAAGCTGTGTTCATATCTGTAGTTGATCTCTGATGCTAGGCCTTGGCTGGCCATGTAGCAGAGTTAGTGAGAGGTAGACTGGGTAATTCCTTCTGAGAGTACTTATAGCCTTGGCTCCTTACTGTTAATCATATTCAGCATGAAAGTCAGATGAATTGTTTTCTCAAGGAAACTACTATTCAGAGAGAGATGGAAGACCTAAGCTAAGGACTGGCTAGGTAAAGTAAAAATAAGGTCCTGAAGCTTTACTATTTAGTTGGTACCTTCACTTCTTTAAAGTTATGTTTCTTTATCTAATGAAAAAAACCAGACTAAAATGGTCTTTGATCTTCCTTAAATCCAAGAACAGCAATCTCTTTTAAATAAAGATAGAATCACGACCTCTTGGAAATAGAGATAATTTTTCACGTACTACAAACTTATGACAACAGCTTCTGTAGTTAAGTCTGAAGGCTAATCTTAGATTCAGGCTCTTTTTCCAGTGACTTTATCTGGAACACACTTGACAGATGGTATGGTGAGAAGACATCTGGATTGAGGTAATCCACAGTTAATCTCTTTGCCTTTGGTTTGTTTGTTTGTTTGTTTGTTTTTGCTTGTATTTATATCTTTAAGGAGATATTATTGTAAAATAGTGTAAAATAAATACCTGGTGTTGATCGCTCTCTATTCATTTCTTTGCCATCTTCCCAAAAGAACAAGTAAGAGATAGTAAAGAGTTTTTGGGTGTCTCTTATGTAATGATGGTGGTTATAGGTGATCACTTGAGCAAACCTAGGATAAAGATAATATGATCACAATTGTGGGAATATTTAACCAATATATGTTGAATATTTGCCATTATGTGTCCTCTGAAGTACAGTGCATCATGTATCTCATGAAATTTAACCTTTGCAAGAGCCTTGAAAGATAAACTCCATTGGCAAACTGAGATAGAAAGATTTTGTAATTCATCCCAATTTCCATAGCAAGAGAGTGTAGTATTTATCATAACTATTTTGAGTACCTGCCTGGAATCATAAGTTGGGTCAGATATTTGAGGTAGTGTGTAGATGAACAGGATTCCCACATACTGATATCGTATATTATATAATCTCCTTCCCTTGAGTGTGGAGTGGACCCAGTGACTAAAATACGACAGAAGCATTGATTGGATTCAAAAGACTATGGTTTCTGTATCACATGTGTTATCCTTTTCTCTCTCCTGTTGACTCCCACTTTAATAAAGCCAAAAGTTGTGTGAGATGCTCTATGTGAAGGTCCAGGTGGCAAGAAGCCTAGTAGAGTCTATGGACAACAGGTCCTTAGTAACTACCACTCCCATCTATCAGGACTGGATAAATTCTACTGTGGAGAAGTAGGTTCTTCTCAGTGAAGGTTGAGCTGACCACACCCTGACCATACCAGAATATAATCAGTCAGGCAATTACATTGTGCTTTTGGAAATGAAAGCTAGAGGACTGTTTTCATATCTGCATTCCCAAGTCACTCAAACAACAAGCGATGCTTATTTTTCAAGGTTATTAAGTTTTGAGGTAATTTGCTACTATCTTAGTCAGGGTTTTATACTGCTGTGATAAGATTCCATAACCAAAAGCATATTTGGTAAGAAAGGGCTTATTTCAGCTTACAACTCAGAGGTCACACTCTATCACACAGGGACGTTAGGGCAGGAGCTCAAGGCAATGCAAACTGTAGAAGACCAGAGCATGGGGATCCCCATTCTATATGGTTATGACTATGTGGGCATGTGGGCTGGTTTTCAGTTCTTATAATTAATATAAATGGAAGTGTGGATTTCTATGTAAAAATATTAACTGTAAACATGTCTCTTTTTCCTTTCTTTTTTCTTTACTTTTTTCTTTCTTTCTTCCTTTTTTTTTTGATGCATGTATGTGTGTGCCATGAACAGGATGTTCATGTGTGTGCATGTGCATGTGGAGAACAGAGGTTGACACTGGGTAGATTCCTCTATCAGTCTCCACATTGTTTTCCCAGATATGGTTTCTCAATGAAATTGAAACTCACTGTTTTGGCAAGACTTCCTGGCAAGCAAGCCTCAGGACTCCTCATGTCCCTGTATCCCCCAGCATTGAGATTACAGATGCTTGTTATTATGTCTGGCTTTTAAACATGGTACATGAACATGTACAAACCATGCAAATATATACACAATAATTTATAGGGGACAATATACAAAGGTTTTATGCAAATATTATACCATATCAGATAAGGAATTTGAGACTTATAGGGTCCTTGGATGCATCCTTCTTGGATAAAAAAGGCCATCAGAACCTGTAGGCCCTTTCTGGACATAAATTGCTAGGTTGTGATGGGATTTGGGTTCACTGAACACAAAGAAAAGGTTTATGATTTCTGAGATTGCTGGAGACCACAATACCTCAGAAATGAAAGAACATTTTATAGGCATGGAAAGAAATGAATGGCTGAACAGTAAGTAGTTGCTTTGACTTGATGCTAACAGCATTCCTACTAAGGAACTGAGCATGGCGAATGTTTAGGTTTAGGTCACCATATTACATTTAGCTTAGTCTGTTATAGGTGCCTGACCTATAGTGCAGGTACTTGACAAATATTTTGAATTAATGAATGATTAGCTTGAGCTGTTCAAATTTTGTGAATGACCCTTCCAAAGTAGTAATGAGTGCCAATAAAATCACACTACACACACACACACACACACACACACACACACACACACACACACACACACATTCATTTTGGACTTGATATAAAGTCCTGAGACATTCAAAATGCCCCAAGAGAGAAACAGGGAGACTTTGTCTCACTGTTGGACATAAAGGTGTGAACTGTATCCATCTCATTAGAGATTAGAAAATGGCATCTTGCATTTGCAATTTGGCTGACATAATATCATACTTCAAAGCCTTCGGGGAGGTGGAAGAACTAGCTTAAGCTGATAAAGTAGAAGACGGCGAGGTATCCTGCTAAGAAGAAGAGTCATGGACTTAGACCAAACATCATTACAGCAATA
This sequence comes from Mus minutoides, assembly GCA_902729485.2. NCBI lineage: Eukaryota > Metazoa > Chordata > Mammalia > Rodentia > Muridae > Mus > Mus minutoides. The sequence continues at coordinate 4,490,119 of LR749496.1, forward strand.
TATCCTTGCCTTGGTAAGTTGGCAGAGCTGTTAAACACTTGCTTCTATGAAATGAACAGTTTTTCTTAGAATTACCATGCTGCCTTTTATACAAATAAAGGGAATACACCACAGCACACTCATTTTAGTGACATTTGCAGATCACCCTGTACAGTGTGGCAGAGTGGTGGTGATTTAGCTGGTGCTATTCTGACTATTATTGCCTTCCATGCCCACGCTACAAGGATTGTGTCCAGATGGGAAGGGGTTTTTGTCTGTGCTATACTCTAGGATACCTCTAGAGTTCGGGGTAGTGCTCAGCGCAAAGCAGGTACATATAAACCTTACTGGGATGGACAAAGAACACTTACAAACAAACAATGCTAGAATCACAGACAACTGGTTATAGAAGAATGAATTTGATTTGCAGCTCATTCCACATATGGAAATAAACTGAAACCGATTAAAGTCCTAAATGTGAGTGATAACATGTAACTCTGGAAAATAACAGATACCAGTCATTGTGACATTTGATTGGACATGGTCTCATACATATCTATGAAATTTATTGTCATGAATTATATATGACACTAAAGGCATAAAAACTAGAGAAAAAAGTAACTCTACTTCATCAAAATAAAACAAAAACCATTGTGTTTCAAAAGACATTATTAAAAAAAGTGTAAAGACAACACAAAGACTGGGTGAAATGCTTGTAAGCCATAAGTCCAATCAAATTTTATTATCTAGAATATGTAACATCTATAGAAAAAAAGGTGGCATTCAATAATGATGATATTAAACAATATGACTATAAAGTGAGTTTTGACATTTCAAAGCATATAGCTAAAGGATTCAAAACTGATGTTTGCACAAGAATGTTTATAACACACTTGCTCGCAACTGCCCCCCATTGGAAACATCTCATCTACCTTCTGAGAGCTGAATGAGTTTGTGGTATATCCACAAAAAGGAGCATTATTCACATATACACAGGGTGAAATATTAGAGCATGCTACCTCATGATTTAAGTTTTAGAACATTGTACATAGCAGGAAGACTCAAAGTGGCACACATTGCATTATTTTAATGGAAAGAAATGTCTAGAATAGGCAAATCCTTAGATAAGCCAGGGGAAGCAGCAATGGGAGATGAGGGCTAATGGATATTACTTAATGAAAATTATTTACAGGATGTGCTGATGAAAATCTTTGCGAACTAGATAACAGTGACAATCACAAACTTGTAGTTACATTAATATCTTTAGATCATAAACTTTGAAAGGCTGAGCTAGTAGACAATGAGGAGGGAATGTATTCAATATGCAATACATATTCATAGTTATATGGAAATAATAAGAAAAAGATAAGGCATTTGGCCTGCAAGTTATATATCAATTTTGAAAATCTAGTAGTGGGATGTCTCTATCAAATCTCTCCCCTCCGGGCTCAGGGAACCCTGCAGAAGAGGAGACAGAAGGAGTGTAAGAGCCAGAGGGGATGGAAGACACCAAAAAACCCAAAACCTTCGTCATTATAAGCAAAGCTCACCTGAGCCCTCAGAGACTGAGAAAGCATGCGCAGAGCCTGGATAGGTCTCCACCAAGTCCGCTGTGTTATATTGTAGCTTCCAGTTCAGTGTTTTTATGAGATTTCTGAGTATGCAAATGAATATGTCTCTGATTCTTGTCCTTCTTGGGTTCTTTTCCTCCCGTTGGCTTGTCTTGTCCAACTCTGATGTGATAATTTTTGTTTTATCTTTTATGTTTAATTTTCATCTTTATCTTTTATTTTGTTATATATATTTTAAATGAATGAATGAATGAAAACCTAGCCACTAAAATAGAGGTTACTAGCTGAACTGTTATACCCACTGAGAGGGGGAACATCAGTTTTTAGTAATGGTGTCTATCGATCACTCCAGGACACACCTCGTGTCCAATGTGTAATGAACTCCATTGGTTATTTTTGTGTGTGGGGTTGCTTTTATTTAGTTATATTTTGGTTTCTTTTTTTTTTTCCTTTAGTGTGTTGTTTTATTTTGTTTTCTTGGTTTTAGGTTTTGAGAAGAACTTGAAGTTGGGTGAGTAGGAAGGGATAAAAGGATCTGGAAGGACTTGGGGGAGGGGAAATATGATCTTATGACTTTTAAATTTAAAAATTGGTTTTAATAATAAAAATACAGTAAATGATAAAAAATGTTTTAAATAATGAAAATGTAATAAGTATAAAAAAAGAATATCTAGCAGGGATGATGATAATTGTTTGTCCATCTAAAAATATAACTTTAGAACAAGAAAAGATAAAGATCTCGATACTGAAGAAGAGAAAGAATCAAATAACCAGGGCTGTTGATTTGTTTGTCTCTTATAGCCACTAAGACACCCACGAAAGCTGATGGATCCTACCTCATGAAGAGGCTTCAAGCTCTTGGAGGAACCAAAGTTTTACATCTGTTTATTGGATGCCTGCGTTGTTTTGTGAGACTGAAGGATGCTAAAACTGGCTGCAAGAAATACTTGTTCTGCTTCAATCATAAAGACCAAAGACGCTCAGAAGCTCTGGGTCACACCTTTGTATACAGGAGGAGCATGAGAGCTCTTCGAAGGCTGGGAAGACAGAACTCAGGTTCTGTTGATGTACAACATTGGTGGAAGTATTTAACTTCTCTAAGCTTCCACTTTCTCTTTCTAAAACGTTTCTGAATTGTATTGTTCCATGATTACAGTGCAGTAGTGAGGGTGTTTGACCATAAGTGACAGAAATCTATGTCAAGCTAGATTAGAAACAGAGTTTTGTTTTTATGGGTGTTGAATGTGGCTAAAATGTCATGGTATGTTGCAGCCAAGCTGGATACAGGAGATCACATGATGGCTGCAGTGGCTACTTCTGCTAATTTTTTTGCGGGTTGACCAAACCATAGGCAGACCAACCATATGATAATGCCAGCCACCAGAGATTCACCAGCTCCTGGAAAGAGCAAGGCAAGGGCACAAAATTATTCTGTTGCTCAGACTTACACACTCATGGAAAAAGCTGGGTTGGTGACAACCACTAAGTAACTGCCTATCTTTCTTCCTGGGCTGACTCTTTGGCTCTAAGGGTGTAACATACCCAAGCTATAGGTACACCTCCATGGGTTAGGAATGAGGGATGATGGTTGTTCCATGAAAGTTAGAGAAGATGCTAACTGGAGGAAAGAGATAGGGAACAAATGGAGGACAGTGATAAATGTTCTCTAAAGATCTGTTTTCCCTTTAGATTATTGTCCCAAATACACAAAAAGATATTGGCCTGAAGATATATATATATATATATATATATATATATATATATATATATATATATATATACATACATATACAAATTTCTATTCAGTTTTTTATTTGATTAAAAATGAAACTTCCCATCTAATGATTTGATTTAATAACTTACAGAATAAAAATACTTTTCTCTAGGGAATGTGTGCAAAAGGAATAAAATACTACTTACATTCTAACATAGCCATACATATTATACTAGTGTTACTTGTTCAAAGCCATTCAATTTCTCACAGTTGAACCTGCTTATCCTTGTATTGTGTAGGGCATTCTACCAGTGAGTGTCTGTGGGTAAGGTGCTTGGAATGACTGTAATGTTGTTGATAGCTGAGTGAGATGAGACAGCTTAATAAGAAATTGGTTTATCCAGTTAAAGAGCTTCTAGATAATCAGACACCTATTGTTATTTGGATGAGGGGAGAATGTTCAGACTAAAGCAGCTAGAGATTGGTTACAGAAACCTGTCACTATAAGAACAAAAGACATCAGAAAAGTCAAGTTCAAAGTCAAGGACTGGAGTATGTCTGTCTTCTTGTGTCTAATGCTTTGATAATGGACATTTAGTCTTGCAGAGGCAGACTCATTTCTATGAATTTGAGACTAGCTTTGTCTATGTAGTGACAGGGTAAGTTACAGGAGCTAGCCTTCCTCTGCCCACCAACAAAAAGAAGAGACTTGTAGTCCCTTTGTAGGTAAATGGAGTCCCAACATCAATGACTTGTGTATGATAAGGTTTCTTTCTCATATATAAGATGACAGTCTAAGTTTATGTGACATTCTGCTCCATAAAAATATTCACAGAAATGAGCTTCTTCTTATGGTCAACATTGCCTGCCTGGAATTTGTCCCTAACCTTTGATCCATAGTGGTGATTGAGGTTCTACTTCTCACACTGGCAGATAAAGGAGATAGAGGGAAAGAGGTGAGAATACAAAGTTTCTTCTAACAATTAAAAAAAAATCACCCAGGTTCTTCCACATTCTTTCTTATCTTTCTTATCTATAACCAAAATGTGATCATATGGTCATGTAGTCAGATTTAGCTGCAAGGGAGACAGAAAAAAAAAAAAAAACTATCTGGAAGCCAGAGATTACATTAGTTAGGTTCTATGTGAAACAAATCGTTTCTAAATCGAATGGTTCAGATAGTAGTCATTTCATTTAGAACGCAGTGTTTGGTCACTTTGGTCGCTACTTTTTTTGATCCAGCACAACTGGCTTTACTGGGGAATGCTTAGGTGATGTGGTCAGCTATTAAATATCTTCATATACTTCTGGGTTAATTGGTAAGGGGGGATTGAGTTTAGCAACCTTCACATAGAATCTATTCCTCGAGAAAGCTTCATTAGGGCTCATCCTATGGCAGCATGATAGTTGCCAGCGCAATGAAAAGGGGTGAGTCTAACTTACGTAACATATTAAAACTTTGAGTTTAAAGGTTAATTGAGGCATATTCGTTAATGCTACATTGGCTAAAATGGCCAATCCTGATTCAGAGGGTATGTAGATTTTCCCAATATTAGGCGAGAAGGGACGAATTTGTCACACACTTCTGTGTTATACATCTGCATAAGAAGAGAACGGGTATTGCAGGACAGCCAACAGCCTCACACTTCAGCATGAGCACTAGAGCATTATCACCACTCTCTATTGCTACAGACTGGTTGTGACTAACATCCTGCATTCCATCTTGACCAGGGTGTGTCCCAAGATACCTAGAATTTACCACCTTCACAATCTAATTTATAAGACATCGCTCACACAAAATACAGCTAAACAAATCCTGGCCCTTTCAATGTCTTACACATCATAACCCTCCCAGGGCCTTGCTTAACCCAAATAGCTAGAAGCCATCCTTGACAACTTCTCTTTCATTTTCCCATCTTCAAGTCATAACCACATTCTTAACTTCACCTCCCAAGAATCTCTGGAATCTAATTACATGTTTTCATCTCTGCAATCAACACATGAGTCCACAGGTCTTGGCATCCATTCTTTCTTCATGTGCTTTGCCTCTCATACTAGAGTTACAGTGATGAAAGTACAGATTACATCACAGCATTCTCTAGATTCAAATGTTTCACTGTTGTCCTCTTGTGCTCAAGATTGAGATAAGAACTACCAGGGCCCACAAGCTACGACTTGATCTAGCTTTTGTGATCCTGTAACTCTTTATATTCCGGCACAATGTTGGGGTCTTAAGACAACATGCTATTACCTGAGCCTCAACCAATATGGCTTGGGCCATCAGAATCCCCACTCGTTAAGCTTTCAGCATTTATGTGTGCAGTAATTAGGGAGCTGGGAATTGATCTACCTCAAGATATACTAAGCTTGGGCATACAACCAAGGGACTCTGTATCCCAATACTGAGACACTTGCTCATCCATGTTCATTGCTTTCTTATTCACAGTAGCCACACGTTGGGAGCAGCCTGGATCTTCATCAACTGATGAATGGATCATGAAAATGTGGTACATTCAAACACTTGAATATCATTTAGCTGTTAAAAACATGAACTTTGCAAAAAAAATGGATGGATGGAGATAGAAAAAAGGATTATCTTGAATAAAGTAACAGGAAAAGAGAGAGAGAGAGAGAGAGAGAGAGAGAGAGAGAGAGAGAGAGAGAGAACAGTGGTAAAACTAGGGCCTAAAGTTCTATAGTCTCAGGGTCTAAAGCAAAGGACCAGAAGTCTGGTAATAGCAATTACTATTCCACAATGGTGAACTGTAACCAGAAAGCTCACAGACTGTTCTAATCCAGAAGATATTGCCTTCAAGTGCTATAGAAGTATCATGGCCCTGGAGCCAGCAGCCGTTGACTGGAGCATAGGTGGCTTTATTGGTTATGTAGCCTCTAAGGAGAAATAAGGGAGGGCGTTCCTAGCCTAAAATAGTCTGGACAATGACAAGTTGTTTATTTTATTTTATTTTATTTTATTTTATTTTATTTTATTTATTATTTTTTATTCTAGTTTTGATAATACCTACCTATTGTCCCTGATTATGGAAGGAAGGAAAAGAAAAAAAATGGCATTGTTCTTACCAGAATATCCACATTTATTTTATATTTCATTTTCATTTCCTTAAGACTAAATACTTTTGATAATTTAATTTATAAGCAGTGCTTATTCAATTAGCACTCACTCTATTTCTCTATCAATCACCTATTATCTTAAGAGTGCATATTTATCATTAACTTGTCTCTCTACCTATGTACTTGCTTACCTATCATCTATTAGCATCTATTGTCTATCATCTATCTCCCTTATCATGAACAGTATCTGAAATGCATTATTAATACCTCAACAACAGCCTTACTAATTCATGTAACATTACACACACACACACACACACACACACACACACACACACACACACAAAGGGCTGTAAGCAGAAAAACCTAAATGGTGTAGTGTAAGGGATTTAAGTCCATCTTTTATTTTCAAAGATGTCAGGTTCATTTTTCATTTTCCTTTGCCTACTATACCTGTGTATCCTCAAACACTGATTCTGAGAACAGTTGGCTTGACTGTATCTTATTCACATATGTATGTGTGTGTGTGTGTGTGTGTGTGTGTGTGTGTGTTTGTGTCTTGTTTATGATATTTACAGATGAGTTGTCATGTCCCTGAGTCCTTGATAGGTTATAATTGTTGTTAACTTTTTTATCCAGGTTTATCAGGTGTCACTAAAAAGTGATCATTGCCAGCTCCTTAGGTCTTTTATTAAATTAAACCTTTCTAAGAATATTTACTTTAAAGAATTACGTGTATATGTGTGTCTGTGCTTATGTGTGTGAGAGTGTCTATGGAGGCCAGAGGAGAGCATCAGATCCCCCAACGCTGTAGTATAGGCAGTTGGGAGCCCTCCATTGTGTGTTGGGTGCTGAACTTTTGTCCTTGAGAAGAACAAGAATGTGCTTGTAATCAAGGAAACATCTCCGTAGCCTCAATGCACAGCTTTGTAAAAGGCAAAGGCCTTACATGGTCTGAGGAGAAACTGGAGATCACAGCATATTTTAAAGGGAGTTTTGTATTCTTCATTTATTCATATATATCAGTTTAGGAGACAAGCAGAAAGAGACTAGACAACAAATGGTGCATGAGGTAGGGGGGTTGACTATAGATATATACAAGTCCTGCAAGGTAAGCAGAAAGTAGCTGTGTGGGCTTGATACCAGGAAGCTTCTGCATCTATGGCTGGCAGAGTCAGCTTTTGTCCATTAGTCCTGCTTTTCAGACCTTTGCTATAGCAATCTCCTAAGGCTAGCTTGGCCACACTGTTGATCCTGTGTGGAGAATGCTCAGAACTTGGCAGTCCACTTAAGAGCCTCAGGTTTTGACCAAGCTTTGCTTCAAGGTCTAGCCTTTAGTTACCAGTAGTGATGGAAGGGGTGTATCAGGGTGCTTTTCCTCTAGAGAGGGTGACTGGGTAAATTTTCTGCAACAGAGCTACATGGAAAAGACACTGTCCCCATGTAGAGGGAGTGAAACAGAACAGGGCTTCAGCCAGACAGATTTAGTTCTTTGCATTGATTTTGACTTCTATGGGCATCATAACCAGGGGTTATGACAAACAGGGCTTTATCTTCTGATTGCTTTGAAGCTGAAGTTGACCCAGAGCCCAAGACAGCATGAGAAGATATAGATGCAATTATGAAGGACAGTAAGGTTTCCAGGTACGTATTTGAGGCACATTTTAGAAAATTGCTTAGTTGGACCAAAACAATCCTTTCCATTTGCTTTTTTTCTAATTAGATATTTTCTTCATTTACATTTCAAATGCTATCCTGAAAGTCCCCTATACCCTCCCAACCCTCTGTCCTGCTCCCCAACCCACCCACTCCTGCTTCCTGGCCCTGGCGTTCCCCTGTACTGGGGCATATAATCTCCGCAAGACCAAGGGCCTCTCCTCCCATTGATGGCCTACTAGGCCATCCTCTGCTACATATGCAACTAGAGACACAAGCTCTGGTGGTTACTGGCTAGTTCAAATTGTTGTTCCTCTTATAGGGTTGCAGACCCCTTTAGCTCCTTGGGTACTTTCTCTAGCTCCTCCCTGGGGAACCGTGTGTTCCATTCAATCGATGACTGTGAGCATCCACTTCTGTATTTGCCAGGCACTGGCACAGCTTCACAAGAGACAGATATATCAGGGTCCTGTTAGCAAAATCTTCCATTTGCTTTTTGGTTTAAGGAGAAGGATGAGAAGATTTTTTTTTTATTTTCTGTTCCTTTGTTCTGTAGCATGTAATATCCAGGCCATGATAATCTCATCATCAACTTACTCCCAAGACTGAACATTCTAAATGTATTAATGGACATCTAATATTTCAGATTTCATTGGCAGTTATATATTGCCATTTAATTAGATCACTTGTAAGCAAATGAATATGTTAATAAGTAGCAACTAGTTTGGAAAATAACTAATATTAATAAACGTAGAAAAGATCAAACCCCACAGAAAGATCCAAGTTTTTGCCTACTATAAAGCAGAGTTCACATTTTCCAGCGACTCATGCATCCACTTCCCAACCACAACTGTTGAAGAATAAGCAACCATCTCCTCCTGTTCAATCTCCAACTCCTCTTGTTCCAAAATTCAAGGAGATGCTTGTCTATCATCACTCTGTCCTGTAACTCAGGTCTTGTTATGACGTTACTTCTGAGCATTGAGGGGAGTGCTGAGCCCTAGTATTGTGGCCAAATATGGAAGTGGTAAGCAGAATGGTGCTGGAAAGATCAATATTTCTATTCTGGTGCATCTTTTTTTGTTGTTGGTTTTTTTGTTTGTTTGTTTGTTTTTTTGAGACAGGGTTTCTCTGTATAGCCCTGGCTGTCCTGGAACTCACTCTGTAGACCAGGCTGGCCTTGAACTCAGAAATTCGCCTGCCTCTGCCTCCTGAGTGCTGAGACTAAAGGCGTGTGCCACCACGCCCAGCGATCCTGGTGCATCTAGATTAGATAGAAATATTCCAAGTGAGAGCATTGCTGACTTGGAAATGAAGGATTCTATACTAAGGTACTAGAGGAAGTTTTCAATCCTCAGCCAATGTCAAACAGGGGAATGGGAACCTGTCATTCAGCTACAAGAAGTCTTATTGTGCCAACAAAATGGCACACTGGAAACAGAGTTTCAGGAACTCTTCCTCAGTGCCCATCTATTGGGTACCTTAATTTTGCCTGAGAGACAGCAGAGAGAGAGAGAGAGAGAGAGAGAGAGAGAGAGAGAGAGAGAGAGAGGAAGGATGTGGGGGAGAGAGAGCTCCATGTGGGTACTTATGGCATATGAGGTAAAAATAGTGTTGGTTAAGGTAAGATTCATAATAATTTGTCATGGCAAATTAACATAAGTCTTTCCTTTGAACCTTTTTTTTTTTTTTTTGGTCAGGATAAAACAAAAAATCAGATGGAACCAGGAGAAATATGTGAAAGGTCTAGGAAAGCCCAGAGCCATACAGAAATGACTTCTCTTCTCAAAGACTCTCAGATATTCTGCATGAGATACCTTCAGCAGGTGGATTCACGCTGTGTCATCCATCCCAACTAGAGCACACCAAGCTTTCAGTGGACAAAATAATGAACTGATGGACAGTATAAATGCACCATAGATGTAAAGGGCACATGGCAGGCCTTGGCAAACAGCAGAAAGTCTGAATAAATGCAAACATCTCTGTGTGTAGCTACAGTCTGCCTGCCTTCCATCCTGGAAGAGGATCTCATAGAAAAGGAACAAGCGAGTTTACCCTTGACTCTGTGGCAAAGACTGTAGTAGATTCCTATCTTGACAGATTATAAGATCACAAGATAAAGGATTCTTTCCAAAACCTGAAATAGACAAGCTTACAGACAGACTACATTAAAGAGATGAAAGCGTGAATAGTCATAGTGACCGGAGCTGAGTACGAAGAGGGTCAGCACACTTTCTCAATGGAGGTGCAGCAAAGAATCTTTACCTGGCATTAAGGCAGTTCCTCCATCCTCATGAGGGCTTCCTGCCTTAAAAGCAGTAACCTGGACCATTGCCTTTCAGAAGCATCTGAATTTAAAGCACTTGGAAGTCGAAAAGTTACTGTTTACGACACATCAAATGGATTTCCCATTAAAAAAAAAATCAGGAATAATGTATAGACTACCCAGTAGTCATTTCTATTAAATAGGTTTTAAAAAAGGAAAAGAAAGAAAAAAACTTTGAAAACTTTACTCATAGGATCTTTTCATCCTTTCTTTGATGTATTTGGAGGGAAGAGAATACATTAGTGCCTTTTAGCCTTGCAGACAACTCTCTAATGAATGCAAATGGAATAAGTCCAAGAGTGTTGACTTCATTTTCAGAATCTTAATGTCAGAATTGTTTCTAAAAAAGATAAAAAATGCAAAAAGTAGAAACAGCATAGAAGTTTTGAAAAATGTTTACTTCTCTGGAGTAGGCACCTGCAATTAAATGAAACCCACCACAGAGAATATCATTAAGGACAAGGGGTATCGTCAGTTCTTGGACCACACAGCCATTTGCCAGAATAACAGCTGTAAAACAGAGCAGAAGACTTTGCCACAGCTCTACAACCAAGAGTACTCTGTAACTTATAGCCTGTCTCTATCTTGGCATGCCATTAGATAGTTATAAAACCAGCCGCATACTCTTTTCTTTTTGCAGAAATAATTGCTGGCTGCCACTGGAGTTCCCATCAGAGCTGAGAGTTCTTGACTTCTTTGATGGTTAGGCACAGTGAATGGATGGGGAAGTAACCCTTTGGCTCTTGATTTTATAAGCCAAATGTATGCTTCTTTCTCTTCCTTTTCCTTAGGGTAAGGTATGGGCTTTGTTCACAGTAGTGAACTAATTTCTGCTTTTTGGATCAGAGTGATCTTTATGGGGATAATGGTACAGGATAGAAGGGGAGTAATTTGTTATAGCAACTGCTGAAGAGGTTTAACTCTCCCACCATGTAAACTACCAGATTTGTGTAAAAAAGAGACTATGATTCCAGAGTTGCCATTATCCAGCATCTCCTTCTGAGAACATTTTAACTAGGACCCTTCCCTTTGTTACCCAGAATCCTCTGAGGCCCTGTGCCTCCCACTGGAGGTGGGAGTGCAGGCATCTGGATCTGCATACTTTTGGCAATTCATTAGTTCAAAGGAGATGAAGCTGATCTTGTGTTTCAGGTACCATGTTTTGTCCTAGGAGTAATTATGGTAGGGATGTCTGGATTCACATGAATCCATGAACCACCAACTCAGACCTGAGCAGTCCTGACTTTTCACATCAGTAAGCCTGATAGTTCTCTGGTCCTATGTGGCTACTTTTCCTAAGAATATGATACATGATAACATTCTCCTTCTCCTTCTAGTCAGTCTGCCTCTAGATGCAGGAGAACGGGGCAAGAGAGGTGGAACAAACCACTCATTGAGCCTGTATGGCCTTTCTCCAATATGTTGTCCAATGCTATCTTTATCTCTGATTATTGGAACCATCGTTAAATCTCTGAAATCCCACATTCTTGGGATTTCAGGACACGGTGATAGGATTGAGGAAATCTTAAGAAGTTTGTTTTAACTTGATTCCTTATTGACAAATTATAAAGAAGCTTTTGCTTTTCTTTTAAGTCGCTAGGGCTTACTGAAAAATGAATTTAAAAAGAGAATTGTTCCAAGTAGTAACAACATATCCAGGTATAGCCCTATATGCTTATAATCTCAGGGCTTCAGAGGCTGAGGCAAATTGACTGTGAATTCAAGGCTTGCCTGGGGTACATAGTGAGACTCTGTCTCAAGCAACAATGAGGATGATGTTGACCGAACTAAAACACCAATGACAATGTAAGAGGAAGCTTTTCTACAATTTTCTCTGGCCCAGCAAATAAGCATGTGATTAATGCCTAATTTCAGTAAAGCTACTTCAGGATTTCGAAATGATTTATGTGGCTAGGTACATAAAGAGTGCCTGCCTACAATAAAAATGCATTTCTTAATGCTGTTCATTCAAGTTGCTTGCTTTCTTTCCCTTCTTTACTTATGTATATGTAGTGTGCATGCATGTGTGTGTGTGTGCATGTGTGTTATAGGTCTTCACAGATGAAAAGTTTTGAAAACATGAGGTGAGATGAATCTCTCTCTCTCAAGATGTTATCTCAGGGTTTCTCATAACATTGCATAACATTGATATCTTTGGCATCATCTTAGGATATCTGGCTGTTTATCATAGCTTGGAATATAAGGGAGTCATGTAGGAAATAAGTTGATTGGACTGGTTGTCAAGCCTGGGGATCAGCGTGGAGAGAATAAACAGCCTCAAGCACCTCAGACATTTATGAAGCCAAGGATATTTGTCCAGAGACAGGATGGAAAGAGAACCTGGAGGCAATTTACTTTAGAAAAATACTCAGGGTTGGGAATGTTGTAGTGAAACTTCCCGCATGAAGCTAATACAAGAAGTAGATAAACAAGAAACACCAGGTCTCGTATGTTGGCTGGATCCCATCCTCTGCGCCAGTCCCACCGTGTGTGTCCACTGTTGAAATATGCTCCTTACAGGAGGGCTTGAAGCAATCAGCACTGCAATTTCAAAGTGAGTTCCTTGTTATGAGGATGCTTCTTTTATTGAATTTGTACAAATCAAACCCATCCCAGGTGAGTTATCATCTTTGGGATTGTAACTTAGCAGGCAAGGTTTGCCTGCTAGAAGTTTCTTGCCAACAGTAGGTAAGGTAGAGGAAAGCAGCTGTCGCCGGCATCTTCTGTGTGGGTTATCTTTGCACTGACTAGGAGAAAAGACACTTTAAATGCTGCGATTTCTTAGTTTGATGGATTCTCCTTTAATGTATGGAGAAAGTTGAACCACATTTATCCCTTCTCATCATACTGGTTTCATACCACCTGCCTCGTTTTCCTTACCACGCAAGCAGATCCCATCTAAAATCTGTTGCCTCCCTGACCCCAAGTAATGGGCACATGGCATCTGGAATGAAAGATCTCATGTCCCAGCCATTCCTACAGTTGGATTATCTGTTCTATGGACATTGGGCCTACAAAAATGTGTGACTGATCATTATTTGAATACTTGGCCCAGCGTAGGTGCTCTTTGGAGGAGGCTATGAAACCTTTAGGGGTGGAACATTATGGGAGGAAGTACATCACTTGGAACATGCTTTGAGGATTTATAGCCTTGGACTCCTGTTCTCTCTCTGTCCTTCCCGTGTGGGGTTGAAAAATGTGCTCAGCTAACTTCCTGCCCCTGCCACTGTGGCATGCCCTCTTGCCATGATGTATTTTGTTCTTTAGGAACCATTAAGTTAAAACCTTTCTTTCTCAAGTTGCTTTTGGTCAAAATACTCTACCACAGCTACAGAAAAGTATTTTCTATAGGATATAAACTTGAAAAGTGTCCTTGAACCAGGTGAAGTGGAACATACCTTTGATCTCAGCACTTGGGAGGCAGAGGCAGGTGGATCCCTGTGAGTATGTAGAGAGACCATGTTGCGAACAAAACAAAACAAAAACAATAAAAAAATGTGTCCTTGAAAAAAAAGAGTTGTGTCCTTTGAGATGCAAGGTATGTGGTCACCATAGAACCATGTTGTTATAATTCTCAGGCGCTGTGGCTAATCAGTAGGCTGGAAGGAGACCCATGGGAATTTGTTGAGTAGCCATAATAAAGTGCAGAACACTGGATGTGTGTGGGAGAACAAAGCCCCGGGCTTTAAGGTACTATTAATTGGGGTTTTTGCATGTGCAATGGTACTTAATTCTAACATCAAAGTACATTTCTGTGTGGACCCCCCACCAGAGGTGTGTCTTCTACTCCCAAGGACAAGATTCTAGATCATTGAAGTTTAGTATATTTGGCTTCTGGTTTGTAAACCAGTCTCTTAAGAGTTTGGTCAAAGCTAATTAATTCTTCACACTCTTGCTAATGGAATCACAGATGAAAATCAGGATTCTGTATTTAAAATATAGTGAAATTTATGGTCTAAAGCCAAACTTTATTAACCCAGCTCCTTTGAAAAACCAGGTTTGAAGTCATTAGGCGTGTTAGACTACTATGCCAACTAGAATTAATCCATCTAATATTTGTGTAAATAATTAAAATTCAAAGTGTGATACTTTTTTGTCTACTTAAGGATTCCAGGCATATCCCAGCCAATGTGGAAAGCACAGAAGCAACATATAAGTTTTAAAAAGTATCATTTTCCCAAAATTCTGCAGAAATTAACTGCTGTTGATATTTTTGATGGTTTTTATTATTGTTTGTGTGTGTGTGTGTGTTTGTGTGTGTTCATGAAAAGTTACACAAAAAGTCATATGCAACCTGGTTTGTAAGTTGGTTGTCACAAGTTAATAATTTCGAACATATCCTTCCAAGAAACTAATATTTATTTGGAGTTGGTGCTCCCAGAATGGTTTTAAACTCAGGACCCCCCTTCCTGTCTTCCGAGTGATGGCATTAGCAGTCACGCTACATCAGGCCCAGCTGCCAGCTCTTAGATATTCATTCACCTTCTAGTGCATTTCTATCACTGTGAGCAGAACATACACAGGCTTTGAGAGAAGGGAGTCAGATGTGGAAGCGGAGAAATCCCAGTGGAGCACACTCGCTGTGCATCAGTCGACTCCCACAAAAACAGAGGTATCATGGCTGTTGCTTAAAGACATTGATTTCTCTGCTGTTTAGCAATAGTAAGCAAACACCATATATAAAGTTCTTTGGGAAATTTTAATCTGGGTTCTGGAGACAGCTTGGTAAGTACAGCACTTGTCTTCTAAGTGTTAGGATCTAAGTTCGATTCTCTGGAAGCCAGGTAGAAATCTTGGTACAGTGGCACATGTGATTTCAGTGATAGGAAGGTGGGTGAAAGGAGACAGATGGATCCCTGGATTTCTGGAGTTCTAGAGTTCTTTACCTAGCTAGTTTAGCATTCCTGGTAAAGTTCCTGGCCAGTGAGAGACTCTATATCTAGTAAAGTTACAGAAGGCACTGTAGGGATGACACCTGATACTGTCTTCAGACATCCACATATACAACATGTGTGCAGAGATGATACCTGCCACTGTCTTCTGAATCCACCTATATAGCGTGTGTGCACTCCCACTCGTGCTTGAACACACATAAGGTCACAATCATACACATGAGGCGATGCACAAACACTTTTATTTCTTTTCCAGTTGCTGAATACTAATTATACATTTTGGAGTTAAGCATCTGGTTCAGTCGTGTTTGCTAAATACACATGAGGACCTGAGCTTGCATCCCCGGCACCACAGAAAAGCCACCTGTAATCTCAGAGCCAGGAGGATGAAGACAGGTGAAGTTTGGTCATTCAGTTTAACCAACCAATGCGCTCCAGCTTCAGTAAGGAACCCTGTGTCACAAAACCAAAGATAGATGATGACTACTGACATGGGTCTCTGGCCTCCCCACACGTGAACACATATGCACTCATACTTCACAACCTATGTATGTTTATGGTGTTCAATAAGAGATTTCAAGTATACATTGTTGAATGGCCTGAACATAGATATTAACGTATCCATTTTCTGGATTAGTTGTCTTTTTTTTCTTTTTTCTTTTTGATGATAAGAATATTCAACACATAGTGACTTCAATGGTTTTTAAATACATAATACAATTAATGAACTATAATTACCATAGCACACAGCATGTCTCTTGAACTTATTCCTAATAACTAAGATTTTTCTGTCACTTGATCCCTATAGCATAACTTCTCCTTTCCCATGGCCTGTAGTGATTCTCTGCTCTGAATTCAATGTGTTCCTTTTTTGGTTCAATAATATGAAATATGTTTGGAATTCCATTATTTAACATTCTTGTACCATCCTCATTTGCCAAGGATTGACTAGGCCTTCTGGTTCACTCTGCTTGCTTGTATCTGAATCCTTCCCACTTAATTTGTGACCTACTGATCTTTTCCTCTGCACTGCGAAATGATACATTCCTATCTATTTTTCTTTCCTTAAATTCTGTAAGGGGCAGTTCGTGAAGAAAGTTCTGCTTTCTCACTTGAACCTTTTTGGATGCTGCCTGGTTACAAGTTCATGTTCCTAGACGGAGCGCACACTGGGAGACATCCTTAGAATCCATTTGTTATGGGCTTGAGGAATGAAATTCCCCATTTCAGGAAGTTTTTTTTTTTAATCTCTATGCATGAAGTTGTGCACGCATGCACACACACGTGCACGCACGCACGCACGCAGGCACACACACACACATTCACATAGTAATTTTAAATATCTGTGGTGTGTGATGTGGCACACCATTGCATATATCCAAAGTCTGTCATTCAGTAACTGGCGTATGCCTCACTGTAAACATATGCTGTGTCCATGTTTTGAAACCATCTATGACTTCCTACTATCTGTCTTTAATCTATTCTCACAATGGATATTAAACACAGTTACTCTACTATGCTATAGCACATTAGAAGATGTTCCTCTCAGCTAATGGGACCACTAACCCTTTTCCTATCTTCCTTCCTGCCTCCCCTCTCCCAGCTGATAGCTACTCTGTGACTCATAAATTTCTTGAGATCAACAGTTTTACCTCTACATGTCCATGATTGAGTTTTTCTTTACTTTCACAGACATTTTCTTACTCTCACAATGGGGTTTCTCTTTGCGTTGTGGAAGACTTGTGTGAGAAATTTAAGGGCTTTCTTGCTCCTTGGCCTCCATAGCTAGTATCTACTGTCACGTGGGGCCACAGATGGAACAAGGTGGTGGTACTGTCTAAATCTTATGGAGGTGGCTTTTTGTTTGTTACACGTTTGGCGATGGGTTAAAGGATTTTTATGATTGGCCCTCATTCTTGTACTTGTTGTTTGGCGGAAGTGAGACTGTAGTCATAGTGGGACCACATCTGTTTTCCAGACAGGCTGAGAGCTGGCTGGAGGGATAGAATTGCCCATTGTTCTGCTCCCTGGCAGGAGCTGGTAGCTTCATTTAGATCACCAGCCCACCAGGCTCTGTTTTATCAATGCCAAGTCAGACACATTTATCATACATATTATGTACTCAGAACTTGGTGTGTACAAATGCTACTCAATTTAACTGCGTAGTTTTGGAATATGGTTTTTCTGAGCCTGGAGTAAAAGCAGATTTGTGAATCGGTTGATTTGAATCTATTGATTGGAGGAACAATAAAGCCCAAATTTCTCATGGTAATTCATGGCTGTGATGACTCACATTAATACCTCAGTGGGTATGAGTTTGAGACAGGGCAAGTGAATCAGGGCAAGCTATGTGACTTGTTATAAGCAGAACCAAGTGGTTTTGTTACTATTGTGTACTACATGCTTACAGTGTGATATCTGTGCATATATTAATGTATTCCTATGTACACATACATTTTTGCCCCTTATTACTGGTATGGAACTGGTTTCAAGATGTGCTTTGGACACAAAAATTCAAGGATACAAGTACCTCAAAGATTCAAGTACCACATGTAAAATAGCCTGTTATTTACACACATCTTATAAATCCCCCAAATATTGTAAAGCTTATGCACATAGATGTCATGGTGAGTTGTTAAAGGAAACGCAGCGGCACAGATGTGAGTATACTCCAGTGTATTCCATCTCCATTGGTTGAATTGTCACATATGGAAAATACAGATATCTGAGCATATGCATGTGTGAAGTAGTCATTATGCAAATATAAGAAGCTATATCTTCTGGTCTGAATTACCCAAGAAGTTAATGCATGATTGTATTCTGTTGGATAACCATCTAGCCCCAAATCTTAGAGACTTACAATGAGAATAACCAAGCCTTAACATTCTGTAAGTTAGCCAGGCACACCTTCACCTGAATTCACCCAGGTCATGAGGTGACCGAACGGAGCCAGTGGTCACATACTGACTGTAAGGAAGACTGTATAGGGCTGTAGATGCTAGCCAATATTAGCAGAGAGTAGGGAGCTCTTCTGTGGGTGCTTCTGGGACCATGACCTCTCTATGCACATGAGCAGGCTGATTGGACTTTCTCATAGGATGGCATTGTGAGTGCTTAGATTTTCTTTCTTATGCTTAGCTTCGCAGAATGGAAAAGCGTTAGTGACATTTCAAGTCATCAATATGAGATGTCATTTCAGACAGCATTACTTCTTTTGCTGCATCTCATTGTTTTAAATAGGTCACAGGGCTATCCAAGTTTTAAAAATAAGACATACATTCTAAGCAGGTGGGGGAAAGTTGAATATATATATATATATATATATATATATATATATATATATATTCACAACATTCTACCTCTAGCTATATCTCTATGGCTATCATCAACTGATCTTGGTCAATTATCTATATTTATTATATGCTGTATTTGTATGTTAATTGATTGATCAGTGTATTTATCCTTCACATGCACAAATATAGATTTTTATAAGACAGGATTATTTGATATACTATACATATGGTATCTGACCTTATGTTAGGATGGAAGTTTGTAATATCTGCAGATTTCAGTGTCTTGGAGGAAGAGAAAAATTTTACAAGCATCTTGTTAAATGTTCTTCTTTTTCAGATGAGACAACCCACCCACGTACAACTCTGTCTCTGTTACATCAGTCATCTTCATCACATTTTCATTGGGACTAAGCAATCATTCCTCACTGACTCTGTGGTTCTGGTAAGGATGCCACAGTCTGTGATACCGAACCTTATAGCACATTTGAAGTCTGACCATTTCTTTGGAATTTTGCTAGTGATCTAACACCTGAGCTGGAGTTTCTACACATGAGAAAGTTTGACCTTAAGAGGAAAGCATCAGGATAAACCTGATGCCCATGTGATTTCATGAAAGAATGGAAAGCAGCATGTATTAAGAGACATTAATCATAACAAGGAGAGAAAGGAGAGATAAGGATTTTTTTTGAGATATGAACTTGATAAACTTGACAAAACTAGTTCAAAATTCCCAGTGGACTTTAAATTACTTAGAAATTTTGGTTTCAATCATAAGGTTATTAGGATCTGCAGTATTTGCATTAGTTCATTTAGATCTATATTTTGTTCATTTGGGGAACACACTAGAGAGTTTGTAGAGATAAGGGAAAGAAGGTTGTTATGTTCAACAATAGAATATAAGTTAGATGAATTATGATTTAACTCATTAAATATATATAAACTCATTATATATATATATAACTTGTTACAATATCTAAGAAAACTGAACACCATGACAACAGACACACGCACGCACAGCCTCTCCCAGTGTTTAAAATCATTCTGTCTACATAGCAAAATAGGACAGGAATTTAAAATAAAGATGCTAATAGAATTATATATAGGTTCCAAGGCTGGGTGATTATTTTTAATTTTTAAACTTTCTATAATGAATAGTTACTTTTTGTTATCACTAAAATAGGAAATAAAAGTTTATTCAAAACTATGTATACTATCCTGTGTTTATTTCTTGTCTGCTTAGACATTCATTGATTATCTTCTAACTTTTCATCATTTGGTATGTGTAAGATTTCCTTTGAGGCAGAAGTATCATAAAATTCTAGCCACATCATTCATTGAAAGGACCCTGAAAAGGATATGGACATTGGCTGTCCACACTGAGGTTACAGGCATATTCAGAAAGCCTGGTCCTGAGCTAGCCTAGTGTGTCTATATAATCTGAGCGTAAGGCCATTTGATCCCAAGTCATCTTTGACCAATGTTTAATGATCAGAGTTTATGTAGCAATCAAAGACCTCATGAAACAGCAGATATTTATAGCTTATGGCCAATTGAGGCTCTGCAAAACAGCTTTTCCACGGTGTTTCCACAGTTCAATTGATGCCATTGGCATTCCGCAGCACACAGACACATATCAAAGAAATTTGTTATGCTTTGAGCATGAAAGCAAAGTAAAACATAGATAATTTGAGAAACCAGAAAACTTATCAGGGATGGGATCCGTGGGCTGCCTGTCAGTTGGCAGACACGGTGCCACCGAGTGCTTGGCAGGACAGTGCATGCATGCAAATGCAGGCCACGCAGAGCGACAGCAGGTTTTTCTCCAACTGGAGGATGTTGCTATTCAAGAGGGCCGATGAATGAAACCAGAATTGCATGGACTGTGGTGGAAAGGCGGGCAGGAGCAGGAGACAGCTG
Organism: Mus minutoides; assembly: GCA_902729485.2. NCBI lineage: Eukaryota > Metazoa > Chordata > Mammalia > Rodentia > Muridae > Mus > Mus minutoides. The sequence goes on from LR749496.1 coordinate 4,510,539, forward strand.
CGCGGGTGACCGCTTTACAAGTAGAAGCTGTCAATCAGAACGCGTGAAAGGCCCAAATCCAGGGAAACCAGGATCCCACCCCCTTGATACCAATCCTAATAGAGTGCCAGTCACCGATGCAAATATGGGGCCGAGTAGCATGATGACAGCCCCTGCCGCTCCTGCAGAATTAACTCATCAAAAACTGGCCCTCACTCTCATTTACACATGATGTACACGTCCTGTCTCAGGGAATTTTATTTAACAAAGGTTATTGCCACCTTCGCTTAGAGCTGTTTAGTCCTGTTTAGGATTTTTTTTTCCACGTGTGGGAGCATGGCTTTTTTCTGGGATGTTCCCATCCGGCCCTAGGCACAGGGTATCCACAGGAAAGGGCCAACTTTTTGAAAACTTAGAAGCTTGTTTCTTTTCTTTAAAAAAAAAGAAAAGAAAAGAAAATCTATGAGCATGTGACCAGAGTGTATGTGCATAGGCATGCTTGCACACATATGCCTATGTGTGCAAGCATATGACACCGTATAAAGAGAAGTCAAAGGGTAACTTTCAGGAATTGGTATTTTCCCCATCATGTGTGTACTTGAAATTGACCTCAGGTCAATCCTTTAACTTAGACATTAGATGCTTGCTTCTACAGGAAGAGAAAGCATGAGCTTTGAGACTTTACCTACCTGTGAATAAGGGTCTCCGTGCTAAGTTTTCTCTTCTATAAAATGGGTTAATAACAATTTACAGCAAAAGCCAAAACTCTAGTTGGTTTTTCCAATAGGAACACATTATGTCAGCTCCGTGAGTTTTTTTTTTTTTTTTTCAACTACACTTTATATATAGGCAACTAAAAACATTTAAAATTATTTCAATCTGCACAAAGCTGAGCTATTAATTTGGCATGAAACCATGTTAGATATTTTTAATCATATCAGTGTTTTCCACTAAATCTTTCAAAATCTAAAGCATATTTTCTAGCAAAGGCACAAAATTTACTATCTATGTTCCAAGTCCTTGGGAGGATAACAGCTTTGCTACTTAAAGCACTGGATGGCAAAAAAACATAACACTACTTAGGAACGATTTTAAATTTTTGGAAAGTCAACTATTTTAGAGTGTTTCATAATTTTAGTTGATCACACTCCTGAGGATGAAGGCTGAGAAAGTATTTTTTTTCCTTACCCAGGAAAACCAGTGCTGTCACTCAGAAGAAAACAAAAGCCTGGAGTAAAAGGCACTCTGATAGTTATGCACCCTAAAATTCTATCCATTTCAATTGAAATTACATATGTGAGGTAATAAGCCCATTATTTTTAGAGCCCTTTCCAGGGTAATTTGGTAGGTATAACACTTGGATATATAATTAGGACGTACCAAATTAGGCCCAGTCACAGACAAATTATTAATCTATCTAAATGGTTAAATTCCAGAGGCTCAAGTAGTGTTAACAGAAGCAACCACCCTTTTCCTTATGACCCTCAAATTCACCACCATTAGCAGCATTAATAGAGTTAAAGGGAAACAAATGTTTCCTAGAGCATTAAGAATGGCAATCCCACTGTCTATAAAAATCATAAGGGCAGTCGTATCTGCACAGTGGGATGCAGATATTACAGAGAAAAAATAATTAAAGTATTAATCACTGGCGCATCATCTATTCTTCCAGTATTGCCACTACTGCTGTTGCATTGTGCTTTATGAATATGTTGTCTGTTGGAGCCTGAAACATTACTTTAGTTTTGCGATACTTTAGCTCACTCACTAACTCTGAGGTTTAGTCATTGAGGTTTAGTCATTGACCTGACTTACTGTGGGCTAAATATGTGGCATGCATGCATCTTTGAATTAAACAAGTACCTAGATGGAACATATATGGAATAGACATTTTAGGCATACATGTGTTTAAGTTAATTACTGACCAACCTTTATATAAATACAGGAAGTACTACAGACACAGGTTTTCATAAGTCTTTCTCATGCTCACTATAAAGCCTCACATAGTCATAGAAACTTATAAATCCTGTGCTGGGAAAACAGAGAGTAGATTCCCAAGAGCTCACTGGCCAGATAGCCTAACCTAAGTGTCGAGTTCTAGGTTCCAGTGAGAGATATCTTCTCCGAAATCAAGCTGGACAGCACCCAAGGAATGGCATATGAGGTTGAGCCTGTCGTCCACACAAGCTTTCTTGTTTCCTGCATAGATATAGTAAAAGGTGTTGGTGCATTAATGGCCTGCACAAAATATGTTTTGAATGAATGCCATAACGAGTGAGTGAACCTCTGAAGCAAGCTTCCTTCCCGTGTAGAAAGCACTAGGGTGCTGCATTAGGGGTTTTCAGGTTCATAGTAATATATGCTGGTGATTCCCAACCTTCAGAACTGTAGAGGGGAGGTCATCTTCAGCTATGGGGACCTTAACTCTCAAATAAAATACCAAAGGGACCCCTCAAGAAACCCATATCTCCTAGTTTCTAATAATTCAACAATGGTCATATTTCTTCTTTGAACCTCAGTTTTCTTATCTATAGAATGGGAGTCTTAACTATCATATGTAACTGAAAGACGTCTTCTGTTTCTTCTTTTCTTTTTATTTAAAATAGATATTTTTCTCACATCATTTATCCTTACTATGATTTTCTCCCGTCTGCTCTTCCAAGGTCTTTCCCATTTTCCCCTCAGTCTGGATCTCTTCCCTTTCTGTCTCTCATCGGGGACAAAACCAAAACAGCAAACAGAAAACAAGCAACAAACAAAAACAAGTTTCTAAGGCATTACAATAAGATATAGCACAATAAAATATAACAAGACAAAAAACTATCACATCCAAGTTGGACAACCCAAACTAACAGAAGAAAAGGCACAGGAATCAGAGACCCACTGATTCATGCACTCAGGGATCCCATAAAAAACACTAAACGGGAAGCCGTAATACATAAACGGAGGGCCTGGTGCAGCCCTATGCCAGCCCTGGGCATGCTGCCTCAGTCACTGTGAGTTCACAGGAGCAGATCTGGGTGACTCTGCTTTCCCGGTGTCCTTTCCACCTTTAACTCTTCTCTGGCTTTTATACTCTTACCACTTCCTCTTCCCCCAGCTTCTCTGAGCCCTGAAGGGGAAGGTTTGATGGAGACATCCCATTTAGGACTGAGGGGAAGGGCTCTTTTATAATGTCACTGTTTGTAGCTAAGGATACTAGATAGAGATTTAACTGACGTAACTATCTGAAGGTATATTGTATAGCTGGTTAACTTCAGAAGTCGCATCAGAATTAAATAAGTGCATCCTAGTGTTGCTCTGACATTGACGTTAGGCTGAAGGCTGACAATGGGGCTTAGTTGATAGAGTGCTTGTCCTGCATGCACAGAGACCTGGGCTTGATTTCCAGACCCTCAGAAATCAGGCGTGGTACTACATAACTGTCACTCTAGCATTGAGGGAGCAAAGGCAGGAGAACAAGAAGGCCAAGGACATCATTGGCTGCCTGGTGATTTTGAAGGAATATGGGACTTATGAGACCAAAATCAAAAGAGCAAAATAAAACAAAAAATCACTCAAATATCAATTTTAATGATCAAATGTTATACTGGAAAGAGTTCATTTTGTTTACATCATATTTAACATTATCTAAATTTTATTTACTTCCCAAACTCTAACCAAATAAATATATCAAATCACGAAGTCGAGAAGTATGTTTTGAAGTAAATAAAAGAAAGAGCATATGTCCACATATCTGGGCACTTTCCATGGGTAGCATGGGGGACATAACAGGAATTACTTCAAAACAGGAATGGAGTTGAAATTCAAGGCAAAGTTCACTCAGTTTTGGGTTAGATGCAGTGTTATAAGTCTTATACTTCTGGGTTAGATGCAGTGTTATAAGTCTTATTTATGCACAGTGTATTCACAGTGAGACATATTTGTGGTCATATTTAGATTAAAAATTTGGCTTTAAAAGTATCTCTCTTATTTTAGGAACTTGGAAATTTCTAAAAAACAAAACAAAACAAAAACAAAAGTAAAACCTGAAATAATGCTATTTAGTCTCTCAAGTCATTGAACAGTCTGAAAATGATCATTCTCCCAGTTGTTCAGGCAGGCCGCTCATTCATTGCAAACAGAGTCCCAGAAAAATAAGATCTTTGGCTCAGTTGTTCTGTAGAATGAATCTTCATCTATGACATCTGCTTTGCAAATGGCTGAGGTATTCATGTCATCTACCCAGAGCTGTCCTCGCCCAGTTCCAGCCCCTGCTAAGATGGCAGCTGCATGAGCATAGACTGTATGTCTGAGGTCCCGGACTCCAAAACTAGGGCACTGTGAGAGCAGGTTCTGATTAACCTGTATAGAGCAGCCAATGGAAATGCTATTAAAAACCCATTGAATGGTATAGGAACTGATTACTTACCCAGGGAGTTCTAAGTAAATTGAAGCAAATTGCCTGAGAATTAATTTAACGAACATTGATAAGCATCTGGTCTGCTTGAAGCCCAGGGCCTGCTGTGCTGGAAGTACAATGAGTAAACAGGTGTTGCCTGCCCTCCAGAGGGGTCTGCTCTTTCCCACCCAACAAGCCCCAAGACAAGCATGCAGCTAAAGCCATAGCTCCAGAACATACTACCCATTGATCCAAATGGGGAACAAACTTGATCTGTGGCACAGCCTCCAAGACCCGATGACCTGTTCAGAAAACTGAAATAAAGGCCAGGATGACCTTAAATGGCAGAGGGATTTGGAAGGATAGAAAGTAATGAGGAATTGTTTGGGATGTACAGGAACACAGATCTTCAACATGTAGAGATTAGATAATCTGAATTTCCCAGCAAGGGAAGAGAAGCTTGGGAAATAAAACATATAATCACAAGGGACAAAAAGAGATTTCCCTGCTCTAGGAAGGATTCCTTTGCTCCTACTCACATGCTTTTAAAACTTTAGCCAGCCCTGTAGGTAAGTCTGTCCTACTTACTCCTACGTTTAGATGAGGATATCTACACAAATAGCTTTCCCATGGCGCTCCACCCAGAACACGGGGAAGTAGTACCAGTTTCTGATGCTATTGGCTGAGCACAGTTTGCATCATACAAACGATGAAGATAAGGGGTGCCATTTATTTTTCTCTTGCAATACTTAAGTGACACATGAGAAAATGGTGACAGAAAGGGTTCTGGAGGAGACATGATGACCACAGTGTCACACCACTGACAGATACTTTGCTTTTCCCACAAAAATGTTTTTGTTTTCTGGCTGTCTGGGGATGGGACTTAGTGCCTCCAAGAATACGGCAGACAAGTGACAAGCCATGTGTCCTAGACAAAATGTTTGGCTTAAGAGTTAGCCTGAAGCATCTTCCAAGACATTCTGCAAACAACACTGAACATTCCATGTACCCAATATATAAACGTATTAGTCGACGGTTTACTACTTACTACTTTTTGGCTGCTTCTGAGAGGGAGAGGGAGAGGGAGAGGGAGAGGGAGAGGGAGAGAAGAAGAAGAAGAAGAAGAAGAAGAAGAAGAAGAAGAAGAAGAAGAAGAAGAAGAAGAAGAAGAAGAAGAAGAAGAAGAAGAAGAAGAAGAGAGGAGAAAGGAGAGAGGAGAGAGGAGAAGAGAGAGTGGTTGAGATTTAAGTTAACAGGTTAAAAATGCAAATTTCACAGCTAATTCCACGTTTCTAAACTCATCCAGATTCTGGAGTTTACATGGGTCTCCAAGCAGTTACAATCTCAGCTGTATGTACCATTTTATTCAACACAACTCTCTATAAGGGTAAAAAAAAAAAAAAAAAGGACATTTGTGATGTCACACTCTGCTTTCACATTTATTTTTCTCTCAGATTTAAGACACTCAAAACCATTAAACAAGAGCAGCTACTTAGCCTCTTCACACGGAAGGAATGCTTTCCACTTGCATGTGCTGGGGAGGGGGTTCAATAGTATTTTCTCTACAATGACATAACATATCCCACATTTGGGTACGATTAGATCTTGTTAATATTCCCATGAGACTTTAGAGCAATATTTCCGAGGCTGTGGCTGCTTGGAAGCACCACCGGGATAGAAACAGAGCAGCCATGGGGAGGGAAGGAACACCACAGGCTGGAGAATCCCAAAGTCTCCCACTCAGTTGCACGGGGCCAAAGCTGCCATGACAGATCCTGAATTATTCAGACCCGTGCCTGGGAATAACAAGGCTTTAGTATGCTGAAGATGCTGTTTAAGTCTTCTGAGGTCACTGCAGATATTAAAAATTGGTCCTAAGACTCTAGACTACTAATCAGACAGTAGCAGAAGGACTCAGGCACACTGTGGAATTCTTAATAATTCGAATGATATCCAGTCAATGGCATGATGTAAATAACAAAGCGACACACCCACTTCTAATTGGTGATGCATCACAGCAAAAAAACAAAAAAAAAACAAAACCTCTTCAGCATCCCCTGCCCCAGAGTTTCCATTTACAGGCTTTAGTCTGCATGGAAAAATACATTCTAACAGGCAGCCATGCTGATGGTATAGTAGTCACCCCTACAGTGAAGTTATAATTACAATTTTGTCAAGAGAGTAGTGAAGTCAAAGTTTCACAGGAGGGAAAAAAAAACTATTTACAGAAAAATATTATGCTTTTCATTTGATAGAAAAGTAATTATTGCAGAGGGAGTCGTGGAAGATCTTGGAGACGGTCACCCCCTCTTTAATAAGTCCTTGTGGCAGCTAAGTGGGGATCAGGAGTATTCTTTATCAGGTTTGCATTCAAGTAGCACTAAATCTATGCAGGTAGGAATTAAATAGTATCTGAGTTTAATTAAAATTATAAAAAAGGAGAAGAATGGCTGGTAGCCTGCTCGACTGCATTCTAACCAGTAACCTCAGACCCTAATTAGAAATGCTTTTCATATCTTCTCTGTGCAAAGGCTTAATCTGACGTGAGTCTCTGAGCAGGGCTTGGGGAGCGGTGTTAATTCTGCATTCGATCTCAGTTTGTATGGAGGCGGGCTGCGCTGATTGACCGCACCGAAGCTCAGATCCCATGACCTTGTGGGGGATTTTCATGTGAGGTGTTAATTGAGAGGGTGGGTTAATCTTTGAGCATCATTGTCCCCAAGCTCTGGGCAAAGTTTGTGCTTCGTTTCCTTCCTCAACAGTACATTTGATCTCCACCTTGTCCTTCCATGACAGTTTCATAAGCCTGGCACAAACTCCCTCTTGATAAATTTGTTGGGGGACCGATAAGCTCTTACCCTCTTTTTTGATTTCATGAGCTTGTTTGTGTGCCCAGCTCAAAAGGGAGAGGAGGGTCTCACTGAATCAAATTTAAGTCCTACTTAGAGACAGTAAAGATCTCAGCTTCTTCTTCCAGGCCCTCCCCTTCCTTATATCGTTCAGTCTTCTGGGAAGAAAAGGCACAAGTCAACAGTAAAAGGAGGTAGGAAGACGATTATAATGGTATTATACTTAAGTGGTACAAAATTTATAATTATATATAATATATAATTTAAGTATATATTATATAATATAAATTATAAATAGATAAATTAATTATATAATATATATTTTATATATTGAGAAATTTCTTCAGTGTGAGACTAAGGTAATCAGAGAAATCAAGTCACTGCAGAGTGTCATACTTCTGCTACTTCTGTAACCACGCAGACCCATATGTACACACACACACACACACACACACACACACACACACACACACACATGCACATGCACACAATGTTTCTACTGCACTTAAGTAATATGCAAAAGGACAGCTCATTCCTTTTGCTTAAAAAAAATCACCAATGGCTTTTTTTCATGTGTTATTGTATAGGCCTATCATCTTCATCTTGGAGAGGAAATTTTTACTCTAGAGTATTAACATCTACTGGCTGACCTTAGCAGTCACTCCCAAGTGAGCAGGATAGTAGCTAAAAGAAGCAGAAATAATGCTGTTCACACGGGAAATACCAGGAAGCAACAAAGGTTTTTTTTTTTGTTGTTGTTGTTGTTGTTTTGTTTTGTTTTTTAAAGAATTATACAAAAGCACAAATGTTGGCTGGCCCCGACAAGCAACACATTTCTCCGATCTGTTTCATCACAGCAGCTGTGGATGAGCTTAATTACAATGCTTCAAGATCCTCTTTAGTACCATTGCTGAAATTCACAGGGAGTCATGTGCCTGTGATGGGCATTTGAAGAGTCCCTGCCTGCCTGAGCAGACTGAAGGAAGAGGGCAGGGGACTGTCACACAATGGGTCACTGTGTCTTGCTGGGGGCAGGCTTCTTCCTGGCCTTCGAGGACTCACAAGGCAGGGGTGCACAAAGAGGCAGAGGGAAACCGAGGCCACTGGTCCACAGAATCTGTCAATTTCATGTCCATCATCAGCATAGGATGCAGCCTCTGATCCTAGGAGGAAGAAGAGTGTTCTGATACCCACAATCCTCTAGCTTGCCCTGTGCTTCTTCTTCTTCTTCTTCTTCTTCTTAGTCTGACTTTTAATTACCACAGATCTTCTAGTTACTAATAGAAGACGCAAATCCTCTGTTATATTTGCATGGAGTTCATTTTGAATAATATTGATAATGTAATACTCATCCTCACATTAGTAAGTTAACAGTTTTAACACTTGAAGGTGCTTCATAACTCTTATAATAAAATAACCCATGGGCAGCACAGTTACAGTCTCTTTGCACACACATGCTGATTGAAAAATATTGGGCTGAAATCATTTCTGTGACAAAATTCTGGACGTTTGGATTCCTCCAAGTGATACTGCTATAGTGGCTAGAAAACCAAAACACTTCTCTGTCTCTGTCTCTGTCTCTGTCTCTGTCTCTGTCTCTCTCTCTGTCTCTGTCTCTGTCTCTCTCTCTCTCTCTCTCTGTGTGTTGCCCCCCAGACTAAGCTCTTACTCACTTGTCTGGAATGATGAGTCTCTTTTCCTTTAAACCTGTTGGATATTTTTCTAAATAATTAATAATAATAATATTATAATTTTTATACAATGTATTTTATCCTACTTGTTTCCTTTCCCCAACTCCTCCTAGATCTTTACAGTTGTAAAAGATCTTTCATTGGATTGTGTTTCTTGTTTTGTTTTGTTTTGTTTTGTTACTTCTTAGGAAGCTTTAGAACTTGTATCCAAAACACAGGAGTGCCTGCTTAAATCTAGCCAAGGTTTAAATACAGCAGAGCCAAAGTCCCAAGACCACTTGTATTTCAGTCATTTGTCATGCATTTGCCTTCAAAGAAACCCAAACCTTACAGTCTTTAGTGTTTCTGTCAGCTTCCTCACCTTACAACCTAGGGTCTGTGGAGTTAGGGCAATGCCACAGGGAAAGGCTTAAAGCAGTCATTTCCATCACCGGTTCCAGGCCAGAGAAGTCAGCCTCTCAGGCCGCCCTCCAACAGCCTCCTGCTGCCGCCAGCACTTAATTCTGAGCCCAGATTTCAAATTAAAGTTTTACTCTGGCTTCTCCGAGGAAAAGGTTCAGGAGTCGGGTAAACCACCTCAGCCTGCACAGAGGGGATTAAGAGGTAGGGCCAAGAGTGGAGGGAAATTGAGGATATGACAGAGGCCATGGTGAGTTCAAACAAAATTTGGCCTGCAGAATACAGGCAAAATCCCCTGGTGACAGGTGCCATCTTGTGGGTCATTCTGCCACTCTGCCTCCTGCCACTTTTTATAACAAGAACAGATAAAGGAGGACTAGATTCTTAGAGGCTTAAAATTGGAAATGTAATTCAAAGGGGATGTGAGTGGAGTTGGCTCCAGGCTTTCTATGATACTGTGAACATCAATATTCTGAACCTCAGGTTGGAGCGGTATTAGGAAATTTAAAGGAATGTGTGTCAGAGGAAAGAAATAGACATTTAACTCAGAGATGTTTTTTTTTTTTTTTCAAGTACAAGAAATAAAAATTTCTAAATGTCTGCAACTGTTGGCTCCTCTAGATATATGTGGAAACGTAGAGTCCAGCTTAGGTAGGAACCAGACCTCACAGCTCGTCTGCCGAAAGACAATTTCCAGAGCAGCCTTGCTAACATCTGTAGGCACGGTCACTCCATGCAGATGCTCCGCCAGCAGGTTTTTAAGAGACTGACTTTGAACTGACTGACACGTCTCTCACAAGCTTGCCAAAGTGAGGTCTTCCTCACTTCTCCTGTGTCAGGTGATCAGTAACACCCACCAACAGAAATATATAGCAAGTTGCTGAGAAGTCAGGTTAACTAAGCCTTTAGTTAACCAGGTTTGCCTTTTCAAATCCACAAGAATGGCACTTGGGTTTTCAACACTTTGGAAGGCCTTCCCTTACCACACACATGCAGAAAGGTAAATTTTGTTGGAGGGTGTGAGTGAGTTTCCCCAGAGCTACAATTTGAGAAGGAATGTCTCTATTCAAATACACAAGAAACCGTTTTTTTTTTAATAGTAGCATTGTATTTTCCTTACAATAAAAATGTATTAAAAATAGAGGTCGACCCTTATGCTGTATCAGTTAATCCGATTCAACTAAATCGAGTACAACTTGGTCTTTATGATTCATACATAGAAAATACTACATTATTTTTTAATAGAAAACACTACATCATTTTATAGACAATAGCATTTAGACTGTAAATTTCATTGCCAAGTGTTTAAGCATCCAGTAGTGCCTGTGTCTCTTGTTTCTTGGGTTTCAAAGGACAATTAACTTAATAATGAGCCCTTATATTAGCTTAGTTCAGAGGCAAACTGCTAACTGTGGAGGAGGTCGGCTTCACAGGTCCAGCCTTCCTTTTGGTTAGTCCTGAACCCTTTATGGGATTCAGGGACACACTGAGACTTAAATGGTAACTCCTGACAATGGGATTATGCTGATTCATTGTGTCTTCCTCCAACAAAGCATGTTGCCATTTTCCTAGAACCCTAATTTTCTGCTGTTGGGTAATTTTGGAAACCCAGCATGGGTATGGTTTTTCAAAGGCTTGATGGGAAAATTTGGCATTTTAATAAAGAGCCATGAAAACTTTTCTAAGGCATCCTCAAAACAGGGATCATTGAACACGGACCGTCCTCTTGGTCTAATCGTGCTGGTTCTCGTTGATCTTGCTGGCATCATCCTCCCCCCCAGGAGAGATATATCTAGCCGAGGAAGGAGACTCTCTGTTCTGTTCTGAATCAGCTCTATGATCCTGGCCCCGGGATTTCATCCCAGCAAGGACCATCTGGCTTTGCGTGGGGTGAGCATGTCAGCTCTGCCCCAGAATTTCCACGTCAGCCTGGGGGCCTCAGCTCCCTAGCTAGCCCCATGCCCTTTGAACTTAACACCAGTTCCCCCAAAACAACTCTGCGAAAGACAGGAGTCAACCCCTGAAAAGCATACCAGGCATTTTAAAACACAACCCTGACATTTCCCCAGTATTTCCATAGCGAAGCCCCTTCCCGCGCGCACAACCTTCCCCCTACCCTGGCTTCAATCAAATAAGGCACCCGCTCTCTCTCATGCTAGCGCAAAGGCGGAAGAAAAAAAAAAGTTGGCAATTTAATTCAAACAAAAGAAGCTTGAAATCTATAAGCACAGCAACTCCGAGGCTTCTGGCAAATAGAATTCTAATTAGTATGCTGCTATTTTTCTTTTAGACAGATGAGCGATGCCCCCTGTTGACTCTAGCAGGCAGGCTGGTAAGGGGGAAAAAAAGAGGGGGGCAGGGGGGCTAGCCAGCAAACACTGCAGATTGCAAATTATATTGCAGACCTTGCCAAGTCCTGGCTCTTGGCATCAGATTTTTAATGACACCCTGGAAAAAGGGAAAAGAAGCCCTCTGCTATGGGATAAAAATGAAGGGTTTTACACTGTGATAAGTCTTCGCTTAAAACCCAAATGGCCGAGTGCACATTAGGGTTTTAAAATATTCATAGATAGAAGTGAAAATGAGTCAATGAGGAAGTGCGTTTGTTGCCTGGTCAATTGACAACTCATTCTGCATATTAATACATGCCATGATCTAATTTTAAAGGGATAGCCCACTCCTTCTTTTTTTTTTTTTTTTGTGGTTTAATTATTACATGACTTTTGATGACTCTGAAATTAAGGCTAAAACATCACGGAAAAAGCTAGCGATGATTCAGAATGCCACTTCCTTTTGATGTAAACCTGGAACTAACTACTTTGGTTAAGCTTTGTGAAACTTACCTCACCTTCAGAGTCCTCCCTTTTGATGTATTCTGAATGCGTTGATTCAACCTCTGCCCCGGCTTTTCTCCCTCCTTTTCTTTCTGCAGTGTATGAGAACCTTTCACAGTTGCAGAATTTTGTTCCAAAACAGACAAATCATAGCAAGAAGCTAGGACATTGCTTTTAATAATTACTCCACCTTCTGTTGTGTTCAACCAACTTTTCTTTCTTTTTTTCCTTTCCTTTTTTTTTTTTTTTTTTTGATATGAGTTCTCATGTTTAATGTCTCAGCTGTAAGAAGAAGTACAAGAGAAAAATGGCTCCCATCCAGGTGAGAGTAACTTCATGGTGCAAGTCACAAGTCTCAGGAAACTGCTGCTTAACTGGTAATTTTTGGCTACACAGAATAAAGCACAAAACACTAGAATGCAGCTGTTTGGAGTGAGTTGGGAGTAAGTTATAAATTTATTCTACTTAACCCTTTGTATAAATTATGATTGGGTTTGATCCTTTTTGAGATATCACCAGTAATGTAGAAAAAGCATTAAACCACCCTAAGGTCCACATTGACTTTTCTGGCAGAATATCATATTCTTCACAGCCTACTTACACACTTGTGTCTTAAGTGGGTGAAGACACTCATGTTTGTCCTGTGGAGCAGAGACATTTACAGTGCAAACAAAAGTGACTGTTTAAAAGATAAACTGACATCAGTAAAAGCATGGCCAGCTCAGGACACTACTGAGTGAATTCGGAGACTGGAAGATTCCCAAGTTGCTTGTGGTCATCCTGTTCCCCAGGGAGTACCAGGCTCATTCTGAAGGACCAAAGGATGCCAGTCTGCTAAGGAAGCAAAAGTGGACTTTCCAAGAACAAAAAGAAGAATTTAAAAGGTAATGTTTCAAGGAGAAACCACACTGGACATTATAGAAGAAAAAGACTTTGCCACTACAAGAAGAGAGTACCAGGCACTGGTCAGGTTTCTCCTTTATTACTAGAATAAAAGGTTTTGTTGGAACTGGATACAAAGAATGCTACTCTACTTCACAACGCAGACTCTAGGCAAAAACAAAGCTACTAGCTCTTTAGTTAAAAAGTTGGATTTTTCAGTGTATGTAACTTACTTTGTTTTCTGGTAGTTCTAGATATGGAACTCTGTCTCTTCCGTGCTAAGCAAGCAGTAGCCTCAATACAAGCTCAATTCCATAGAGATATTTAAACCATTCTGTTTAAGCCAGTGCATTCAAAGGCCACCTAGGGATGGCTTAAAGATATGCAGAAGGAAATGACCCTGTCTTCTCATAGCTATCCGTTTAGCAGTTAGTTCGGGAACTTTGTGGTATATGATGATATTGGATAGTGAGATACCAGAGCCAGAGCCTTTGATGCTTAGCTGAGCCCTAAAGGACAGTCTTCCCCTGATGCCTGAAGTCATTCAGTTGATTTCACTCCTTAGTGGCCAAGTATTTTTAAGGGCAGCATTTCATGCATTAGAAAGAAAGACATGCGTCTGGTCAAGCTTGAGCCATGGGCAACAGGCACAAAGTTTAGAAGCTGTTAAGCACTTTAGTGAATGGCAGAGTCAAATGTTGCTTTTGAGACAGATCCCTCCATTTCAGAAAGGGGCAGTGTCCCGCCAATTATCAAAACTTGCAATTTCCCCTGACAGAACTGATTTTCACGGAGAAACTTTTTGTACTTCTTATCCCCTGCCCACAACCTCACATCCTGGGTGAATCTGTTCTCAGGTGAAGGGAGGTGACAGGCAATTTCAGCACCCAATGGCTTAAAGGAGTTCAAATGACCACTGAAGTCATATTAACTTGTCAAATTGACCAGTATTTTCTGTCATTGAAACATTAGAATGAATAGCTGCAGACAATAAAATTGTTTCAATTATACTGCATTAGGCCTGGGCGCAAGTAAGTAAGAGATGCAGGAGGCAAAGGGGGCGCCCAGGGACGCTGACAGCAGCATCCCATTGGAAAGCACTTAAATATGTACCTGTGAGGGGGACATCAGGCAGTGTTCATCAGTGAATTCCCATTAAGGAAAATGGGAAAAATACATCCTACACCGGTCCAAAAAAAAAAAAAGAAAAAAAAAAAAAGAATGTGACTGTTTATTGTTGTAATATTGGCTATGGATATGAACTAGATTAAATGAAATTATCCAAAGTTATTAAAGTCACCGCAAATTGGTGCTAATTATACTAATTGAGTATTAATTGAGATTTCTTTTATAAATAGCAAAGAGGTGAGGCAGAAAGGAGCAATTTTCGGAGTCCAAAATGAATACAGTTCTGTTCACCCTTCTGTTGCACCAGAAGAGGTATTGATCCTTTGCAACGCCCCCTACTTTGTTTCCCTGAGGAAGGAAGCTGCCCGCAGCAGAGAAGACACAGGCTGGGGTAGACTCCTACACTGCTGCAGGCTGCTGCAGACAGGGAAAGCCAACTCAGAGTCTCCCAGCAGGATGAGATGGTGCATTTGCCCATGTACATATTTAAGGGTGTGTGACTGTGGGACAACGTCCATGTGTTGTTGCGTGTGTGATTGTGGGACAGTGCTCCAACATCAAAGCTCTGGTTGACAGAACACGGGGGCCTCTCTATGCCAGGACTGACTATCTCTTATGCTAGAGTGATACCTTTCTCGAGCTAGGTATCTGGGCCTGCAGCACCTGTGGTGGATGAAGAGATGAGCAGGGTACGCATGAGAGGTTGCACCATGAAGGTCCATCTACAGCATCTCAGCCTAATAATTATGATTCATCAAGCAAGCATTGGGGGGGTTGCATAGCTTTATAATGACCAGTTTTTCACGCTATAAAATAATAAGTCTACCCACCCAAAAGAATGTAAGAAAATATATTCCTACATATACCTAATTTCATTTCTTTTTTATTCAAAAGTAGTTTTTTGGTGGGGGGGTTATTTTTAAATATTATCCAGGGATCCATCCTAACATGACCAAAGTTCCTAATCCTAAAAAAAAAAAAAAAAAAAAAAAACCATGGTGATCTTATTTCTGATTCCACTGCCTTTTACATAGCCATCAACTTTTGACAGCATATTTTAAAGTCCTATGACATTTGTGACAGTGTGCTGGCAGTAGCAAGTTACAGGAAGCCACAGTCCTTGCAGTGAAGGGAGTTGGTAGGTGGATGTGTCTATTTGCATTTGTGTCTAAATCTGCAGAAAGACACATGTGAGCTGGTGGTAAGGTAAAACGTGTGTGTGTGTGTGTGTGTGTGTGTGTGTGTGTATTTTGGCTGCATGTATGGCTATGCACCACATGCTTGCCTGGTGCCTGGGAATACCAAAAGAGGGGATCAGAACGCGCCGGAACTGGAGTCAGCGAAGGTTGTGAGCCACCATGGGTACTGGGAATCATAGGCAGCTCCTCTGTGAAACATCCTGTGCTGTTAACCACTAAGCCACCTCCAGCCCTGAGTAAGATATCATTTTCCTCCTCTTTCTTTTGCTTTATAGTGCAATGAAGGGCCATAGAGCTGTCAAAAGAAACACTTCCTTTCTGAAATCAACCTAGATGTGATGTTGGATGAGAAGCCCACTATCTTCACGGCAGTTGCATCTCTCTCCTTTGGCACTCATGGTCTGAGATAAATGGTATTTGCTTATGCCTAACCATTACATCTTTAAAAACCTATTTAAAAATTTAGAGTCAGTCCAAAAGTCACAGAAAACGTGTTAAGTATAGCAGTCTCTTTGAGACTCCAGGAATTTTTTTTACAGTTTTTTTTTCTAAACAAATCATATATATATATCATGATTAAAGCAGTGCACACATACAATGATTGGATGTATATTTATGTTGCAATCAAATCCCAAGGTAATTCTCCAGTAAGGACAGAGCATGCACTCCCTTTCTGTAACTACTGGCTTGATACAGTACATTCAAAATAGAGCATTGGGGGTTAGCGGTTGCTACTGAAAGAGAAAGTCAAGAAACAGCAGTCAAAAACGCTTTTGTCTTCAGCCTGCTCTTCAAGATGTAAGAGTCTCCAGTGGGTGGGAGACCTACATTCCACCTCCCAATTCTGGTGATAACCCTGCAGGTTACACTTCACAATTACCTTTTGAAAATGCCAATTAACCCACTCAGCACCATTTGGCATACTGTGAGCAGTCATAGATAGCCATATTGCATACTGTAGCTGGAAAGTAAAAAACACACACATGAATGAGCATGTGTACACACGTGTGTGGGGGCGCATGCATGCTCACACAGACACACAGAGAGACACACAGAGAAAGACAGAGACAGAGAAATACACAGAGAGAGAGAAAGAGAGAGAGAGAGAGAGAGAGAGAGAGAGAATGGGAGGGTGGGAGGGAAATAGAAAGGAAAGGGGGAGCCCAGTAAGGATCTTGGTTGCTACAGCAGCCCTGTGTATATTATTATAGTGCTTGATGTTGTGTGGGAATTAAATAATTTTTCCCCATTGATAAAAATCAAGAATAAACAGATGCAATGGCAGTTCCACGCCATTGAGAAGTGTAATGAAGACCTGCATGTTCAGATATTATGTATAAGAGAACAGTAAATGAGCTTTGGCAATAATCCCCAATTTTAATTGTATCTCCCTAGCTTTAACAAGAACCATAGTTAATTTTAACTGTGCCACTTTGGGTGTTGTGTTTAGCTTTTGCTCTGGAGAAAGTAGCATTGATTTAAGCTCAGCATTTGCTGTCTCACAGCAATTAATGAAATTACTGTTTTCTTACATGACATCTTCTGCCTCCAGCTTCGAAGCACATAGCAGCACTTTCCCATCTCTTTTTACTAAGGGGATGTATTGGGGAGTAGAGAGGTGAACCCACTGCATTTTAGGAATTAAGACATGGATGCACAGACTTTGGTGTCCTTGGTTGCTGATGGCACGTGGGACAGACCCTCCTTGGAGGCATTCCTGGGAGGAAGTATGTACTGTGAAGACTGGGGACTTCAGAATTCTGGACTTTGGTTGGAGTGTTCCAAGTGCACGAAACTTTTGGCAGACCAAAGTGTGTGTGTGGGGGGGTGCGTGTGTGAAATCTGGAGTCAAATAAGAAGGTAACGCATACCAGGGAGATAGAACTTAAAACAGGAAGCATCCTCAATAACTCTAATGCATCATAAACAATTTGGAATGTATGTTTTAGAAAGTGACAGGTGCTTTAACAAAACATATGAGCGTCTCTGTTTCTTAGATATACGGAGTAATATCACTGCCTGAATACATTTATGTCATGTGGTATTTCCATTTTCTGTTGGAAAAGATTACTTATGCCAACATCGTACATGGTATTTAAGCATAGACTGAATTTCCTGCCTTGGAACACTGGCCTGCCTGGCCATCTTCTTAGGAGTAAGGTCTCCCTAAGTAGGATGAGAGGCAGGTAAGTAATATCAGTTCTGTGACCAAATATCAGTATCCAGGAGGCAAGTGGCGATATCCAGGGCTAGCCTTTTCTATTAAAGCTTGTTTTTTTCTTTTTCCTTTCTTGTTTTGTTTTGTTTTTGTTTTTGTTTCATTTTGTTTTTTAGGTTGAGTGGTTGAAGTAACTTTTCAATAAAATACTCATTTAAAGAATTAGCCCCAGATAAACACAAATATAGTTACATCTTTCCCATAGTTAATCCATGCTTTGCCCTCTGAGGTGAGCCCATCCTAGTAACTGCAATGTTTTTCCGAGTTGAAACATTTAAAGTGCTTCAGAAGTGAACTCCCAGGTGGTGGATTCTGATTTTCCTCAGCAGGCTCTTTAATCTGGGTTGGAACTATCTCCTAAACAAGCACACATGCCATCAGTCTCAATTGCAAGTTGACTTTTTTTTCAGAGCTCTTATTAGAATGCGCCTTTACCAAGCTTTGCTTGTCTTCTGTGCAAGAAATAAATGTTGAATTAGATACTGCAACTTACCTTAATACTAAAGAGGAACATCTACCTAACTGGCAAATTAACAATAGCTAGCCAGTCACTAGTCGTTGCTTGGGATTATTTATCAAGCTAGGACATTTGTTCCTAAAAAGGAAGGAAAACCTTTCACAATTTCTCCCTCTCACACAACCTACAGGTTTTTTGAAGTGACTAAAGAACACTTTCTAAGTATGTTTTTGAGAACAGGACAAATGCAATAACTTAAATCAAATTCCAACTTGCACCCTGGCTCCTTACGCATATTTAGAAAATACTGCAAAACAATTCAATAATGTCCCCTGCAGTGCTATTGGCTCCTGCACTTTTAGAAAGGAGAATATACACCATTCCAGAGAGTTTGGAAAGCTTCAGTGTCATGTTTTAAAGTTCCCACTAAGCCTCAGTGCCCACCAAGGCCATGCGTGTGAGATGCTGACACGTGAATCACGGCAAATCAAGATAAAAGGGCAGTGTTCTGCATGTGTGGGGAGCATCTCCTCATATATGAATATGTGTGTATGCACTTAACATTCATCCCTGGAAAAAAAACCCAGAGAAGAAACAGTTAAGCACAAGGAAGAGACCCTTAAATACACACTATTCACAGTATCTTGATGATTTAAAGCAGCCTGATCAAAAAAAAAAAAAAAAAATAGGTGCATAGTCTTTACTGCCCTGGGTTTGAAATTCATCCTGACCTTTCCCTGCGAAGGCCACCCCTTAGGATTTTTCTTTCCATTCTTTCTTGATCTCCTTTTATACGTTGTAGGGTTGATTACAATTTTCGAAATAATGTTCCTCTGTTTTCCAGTCTTGCATGCACAAATTACAAAACTCATCACAGATTAAAAACCACCTGCAAAGTCACAGCTCAACACTTGGGGCGTTTTTTTCAACTGTTCTTTTCAGTACGTACCACCAGCAAGCAGGCAGAGTGAAGGGAGGCTGCTTCACCAGCAGACTGTTGTACTGACTCTACCAACTAGGAAAAATAATAACTGTTAATGTCTGTCCATCAAGGCACCTGGACGTGTAACAGATGTTCCTTGGGTATTTGAGGGTCAGGCAGTTGACATATATTTAGGGTGATGTGTCATAGTGAAAGAAGAGAGCATGAATCAGTGACTCTTAGGTAATGCCAGTGTGGTGGGAGAGTCATTAAGGTTGGAAGGACATGGGACTATATTTCAAATATTGCTTGATAGTCCTTCCTAGGGTTAAATAATTAAAAGTGAAGGCTAGTGGAGGTTCAGTGTGTAAAGCAACACAGTCAACTCTACTTCATCTATAGCTAAAATTAGGTCGTGTGTTTTTGTAGTCTTTGTGTCTGTTTAGACCCTTTGAATGTCTACAGTTATAAATAATATAGGGATGAATCCTCTATATAGATTATCTGAGAAAAGGATAAAAAGATTCACAGGTGAGTTCCTAAATGAATTGTCCAAGTCAACACAGACAATTCTAGAATGGACTATATCAAGATGCAGATTTCAGTGGGCGATCTACCCATGCCTCCCATACAAAAGTTTTATTACTTTTCTCCCCTTCCCAAAGAAAGGTGGGGGTTGACCAGTGTATGGCACTCGTTGTTAAGTGTCTCAACACTGTGAGCAATCTTCAAAGAACCTGAGAAAAGGAATTACTTGTATGATGTCCTGAGAGTCTGTCAGAGGATGCTAGGTTTTTGATCAGAAAGAATTTCCATGATGTTTCCTTCACTTGGGGACAATAGTTCATAGTAGTGTCTTAAAAGACAGTTTCATGAATACACACACACACACACACACACACACACACACACACACTAAATAAAAGGGGGGAAACCCTTTTATTAATGTGAAATTCTGTTTTCTCTATCAGTGCTATAGACAGTAGAAATCATGTCTAGCACTCCAGTAGAAAGCACCATTCAGGGACAGATATTTACCCAAGGAAATTTGAGCCCTTGCCTTTCATTTTCAGAGAGCTCCTACCTAATCGGGTAGTGGAGCATCAGGACAAAGGATACCTCATTCCTCCAGCGCCTGGCCTGCTAACAACCCTTTGTGAACCACCTAAGCGATTAGAATAATGGGCTGGGGGGAAAAAAAGATAAAATACAAATTTCACTCAGATCTGCGTTGGATTACTTCCTCGTGCCCCTGCCTTTATTGAGCGATTTGGAGTTTCATTAGAATTCAGGATTCCTGTGGAAAGAGAAACCACAGTGGCAGGGACTTCTCTTTCAAGGGGATTGCAGGCTGACCCATCAAAATGAAAAGGCTCAATGTTGTGCTGACAGGTCCCCAAGCAAGGCTGAGTGACAGCTTCATTTCAGGAGTTCTCAGATGAGGCTTGAATTGAAGGGGGGCAGAGATAGCGCTGGAGGTACTTTGTTCCCTAAAAGTGTCAGAGTCAACCCCGCAGTTCCCTCGACCAGGGGCTGAGGTACAAAAGGGTGCAGAAACTACCATCTGCTTGGCCATCCCGAAATTTATTATTAATGTCTCAAGAAAGTTCACTCCATACAAGGTTTCATTTAGGACTTTGTATTCATTGTCATGAATTCCTTTTTATTACAGCTATAGGGAGCAAAATCAAAGGGAGATATGAAAGAAAGCGCTGCCAAGAGACCTCATCTGAAAGGTAGAACACTCTGTTGGGACAGTTTCCTCCCCCCAAAGCATCGTGATTTAAGTAGGGCATTCTTCGCAAAAATCTCATCAGACGGTGGTGGACTTGCAAAAAGAAAGAGCGAGCTACTTCCCCCGCTGTACGAGCTGACCTGGACCACAGTAACAATGAGTAGTAATAATAGCATAATGGGACGTTATAATTGTGCATGTACTGCTCGAATGTACATTCTGAACATCTTCTCTAGAAACCGGATGTCTAATAAGATGAAATGGGCAGCCATGACTCTGTGTTGGATTTTATATTTCCAAGGCAGTCAAGATTCAGAATCGCTCTTCCTACCTCCCGGTGCCCCAGGCAGCAATGAAAGGCGGCTTGGAAGGAGCAGACAATAGACAAAATTCAGCTGCCCCACACAGCCCTGTTCACGTGATGCTGTCCTGTTTGTGTTTTTACTTCAAGGATGATGGTCTGACACATAAGAGAAAGTTACAAAATTCATGTAGGTTCTTCTTCTTTTTCTTTTATAACTAGTCTTAATTTTGAAAAGCCCTTTAAAAAAGAGCAATGAATAATTTATTTATTATGCAAATGAAAAACTGTCCTCCATCCAGAGAAGCCATCATCCCATCTTATCATATTCTGTAAAGAATATTGTTCTGCCTCTGAGGTACTCACCGAAAGCACACTGACCCAGCACTTTCCTTAAAGTGGGTGGCTTGCTCTTCTGTTTTAAGTGGAGCAACGGAGCCCACAGCAGCATCAATGGAGCTCAAAGCAGCATAAAATGTGTGGGATTGCTCAAGTAAAAGTTAGCGACATGCTTTTAAAAAGCCATCACATGTATATTGCATTTGTGTGTGTGTGTGTGTGTGTGTGTGTGTGTGTGTGTATGCTTTTTAAATATACTTATGCAACTTGTAGTTATCTGCAGGTCCTACAAAATTAGGAGGGCTTAGAAGTACTTCTTTCCAGTGTTAAGTGGAGGGTTTTCTGAGCTGTGTGTATCTTTAATGGATTCAGGATTCTGGGTTTCTGCTGCTTTAGGAAGCCTTGCTTATGTCTCATACGAGTGTCAGCAAAATGCAGAAGGTAGTTCTCAGGCAGTTACTGCTGAAAGTTTCAATCCTTCCTCCCAGAACAAATGAATTCTTCATTATTAGTTTAATGTATTCTCTTTAGAGCTGTATGGTCTTGGATCAGGTACTACATAGCACAGTGCACAAGAGGATAAAGAATTTATTTAAGCCAAAAACACCTTTAAATAAAGTTTTTATGATCATCCGCATATTTCTATGTAAAGGGTATGGTAGTTTACACGAGGTGAAACATTCAGTAAAATAGGTAAGCTTAGCTTTTCCAGTAAGAGGCAACTTCTAGTTCAGTTAAGGGTGTGGCTGGTTCTAGCTCTTGCTTGCAGGGATGTAGCAGTGCCTTGGGTCAGGACTCTTGCTTGGTGGTAGTGCTTTTGATTGTATGCCATGGATCCCATAGACGTTTATTCAGCACTTACTATACTCTCCCCGGCCACCCAGGAGCACAGAGACTTTGATGGTCAGGGTGGGTCCACACTATCACTGGAAGGTGCTGATGCTGATTTCTGGATATGTCTGCTTCTCCTTCCTGACATGAAGTCTCCCTGTTGGGCCTAGACATTCTTTTCTTTATTCTTTAACTATCAATAGTCACTCTGGTAGTGAAGAGCCTAGTGCCTAGATTCTTACTCATCACCTTACCATTTCTGAGTGAATCTTAATATTGTTAAAATCTATAAAAAAAAATGAGTGTTTGTGTCTCATGTAGATTTAAGAAATAGAGGGAATTGATTTAATAATGAGATAAGAGAAGCAAACATTTCCACAAGAAACAAAAAGAAAAATTAAACCACTTGTTATAAACCCACTCATTACTATAACCTTCCGCTGAAACTTCTGCTTGCTCTGATTCAATTATGTATAGTGCCATCTAAGTTCATCTATGTCATTGAAAACTATTCCTAACCGATTGTCACAGATTCTGTCAGACTGTGAGCACGTGCATGTGTATGAGTACGTATGTGTGTATCTTCACATAAGGGTGCACAGTTGTGTCTATAGATAAATTTTTATGATCTGAATGGTACACTACATATGATTTTCTTTCACCTCAATGTACATCTAAACATGACCATACTAAAATCTATGTCACTACGTATAAATAATATATCTATTGATTCACAGTCATGCAAATAAAGACTATCAATTCTGAGATTTTGTAGTTATGTGGTATTCTACCACAGGGCATGGTGCCACTTATTTAACAAATAAATTGCTTGTTTCAAAACTTTGGTCTCAACAGAATAGCAAGTATTAACGGGAAGCATTCATTTGGTAGGTCTTGTCATTCTTCTCTGAATTACTCCAGAATAAATTTGAAAGCAAAAGTCTTACATAAAGTAACAGGCTCATTTCAAATGTCTGTATATTGTCAGCTGTCTTCTGGAAAAGTGGGGTGACCTGTATTCTGAGGACTCTTATCTATTCTCTGTCCTTATCAACTTGGAGTTGTCACCATCTTAATCTTTACACTCTGATAAGTGAAAAGTTAAACTATGTACTTCCTTAGGCTAGTATTTCTTTATGAAGAAATTGAAGTTTAATATGTTCACCTATTTACTGGACTTAGGTTTTTGGGGAGATCAAATTATAATTTATGCCTTTTATCACTAATATGTGAGTTTTCTGTGTTTCTTAACTTTATCTACACCCCGATACTCATGACCTTATGAAGAAATATAACAGTTTTATTTTGAGATAGGTAGTCCAGGCTGGCCTCAAACTCACAGTGATTCTCTTGCCTCAGTTTTCCAATATTAGGAGAAATTAAACCTTTTTTTTTGGAAAGAGGTAATGCTTTTGTGTTGAATTTCCTTGTTGCTTTCTGAATTGACAACCATGTTTTTGTTGTTGTTGTTACTTTTATATTTTATTGGTTTAGCAAATTCTTTCCCATAGTTTACACGTGCATACTTGAATAAAAACTCCATTACAGAGTAATCTAGACGAAATACATCAAGATGTTATTTTAATTATCGCCCTATCTAAAGCACAGAGATAGAAGTGCAGCTGTGTGACTTGTGACCAATTCCATCTACTTTCAGATCCTGGATCCAAATTGCATGCGTGATCAATCTTTATCCAGTAAGTGGTGAATAAAATACAGTGTTGATCACTGTTAAGACAAATTTTCAGAAGAAATAAAAGGCCCCAGTTTCAATGTTCAGGACAGTAGTTTTAAAGATGGGACAATTTAGAGGAAATGAAATCCAGATCTGATACCATCTCTCTAAAGGTCTCACATATCCAAAAACAAATTCTCTTAAGTGAAGCCCCCCCCCCAAAAAAAAAAACCAAACCGTACAACTTATTGGCTACTTCAAACATTCCTTAATATGTCTGCTTAAGATTCTAGAGTTGATACAGTATGAAAGAACAAAATTAAAATATCTTAATTGTTGGGCTTAAAGTCACGAGGGAAAAAAAAAAAAAAAAAACGACGAGGACAATAAATCACTGAAATGATCCCCAGCCATGTTTTGACCTTTTACACTAGACACTAATTTTTGAAGACCTTTTGAAAACTGAAACGGAGGGTGATTTAAGCCATCCACATTCCCTCTGACCTGAGCTTTCACAGACCTGAGTGCTGATTGGAAAATCCTGCCATGGTTTCCCTGAAGAAAAAGGGTAATAATGACTATATTAATATGACATTTCAGCATGCAGGGTGCTGCAGAGCAGATCTGAAAAAGAAGAGGAGAAAGAGAAAGAAACAAAAAAAAAAGAAAGAAAGAAAAGGAAAAAAAAGAAGAGAAAAAGAAATCTACCCCCAAGCATCCACTGCTCTGGATGCAATTTTAGCCTAGTGTGGATTTTATTTGCACCCCATTACTCATAAACACCCAAATGTAACTCTTTTACTACGGCCCCTTTTGAGTTCGATGTGATAATGAACGTGAAGGGTCTGTGTGGGGGGAGCTGGGAGGGGGCACTTTGTGATTTTGCAGGTTCACACCAGATAGGCATTTTTTATAGCCTGAAAGGGGATGTTTTCTTTTGTTAATGGCTTACAATCAGATGAAAGGGCTCATCACTCTATTTTACTGCTCCGCCACATGGCGCGTATCTTTTATAAATTACAGGCTGGCGCTGTGTGCACTTGGGGAGAGAAAGGTTGGTTTTTCTCGCTGTGAGCCATCCTGCCTAATTGTCGTATGCAAATAAAAGCAATTATAAGGCTTTTAGGGTGAAGGGATGACAGCTGAGTTTGGCAGTTGAGAAGGCCTCACCCACCTTGTTGGCATAGCAACAGGGAGGAAAAGGACAAAATGGTGTGTACACACAGGAAATATATATGTTTTGGTTCACGAATTTTAAAACATATACCAATGTTGAAATGAAATGTCAATATGTGTAATGAATGCCTTTGTTTAAAATATTATTTAAATTAAACTAGATTTATTTCTTGGCCCCCTGAATGATCCTTGTCATCTGACTACCATTTATGCGTTGTCATTTGTGATTTCAGTTGCTACTTTTAAAGTTCTGTGCAGATCATAACAACACATTCAATAATTAGGAGATTATAAGTTCTTGATTTTTTTTTTTAACAGCCTTTGGAATCACCGCTGGGTGGAAGTTTCATGAAAGGAAATCCCAGTGGAGGAGGTGATGCAGTGTGGGAAAATGGGCCAAAGTATGTGGCTATCAGTACATAAAGTTCAACATTAAAAAAAAATGTTTGTACTAAAGTGTTAAACAAGTAGAATAAACAGCGTGCTAGTAGCACACAAAATTAAAACGAGTCACAAATGGGAATCTTCTACGGCAATTTATTTCACAATTACTCTTGTGGAAGCTTTCATGAATTAAATATGAGTTCTGTCTTGAAATTAGGTGTTATAAGGCTAAATTACAAGAGGCAGACAGTAATTGAGGTGGTAGCAACACGGCTCTGGTGAACTAATTTCTTGCCATGTCATGTGGCTCACCTTCAGCCAATGGGAGGCTGCCCATCACAAAAACAGAGGCAGCTGAGAAAAATTGATTTCTCATCTGAGCCATATTTGATAGCTTTTGAAATCGAAAATTGAAATTAACTAACCTAAGCCCCATTGTAACAAAAGAGCAAATTAAATATGCAACGTGGCTTCCTATTGGCAGTGAGAGGGCCTGCCAAGGTAAATTTGTAAACAGAGTTTAAGATGCAATTCTGCTCTCTTTCTGTCTCTCTCTCTCTCTCTTTCATTGTAAAAGTATAAGTGTATAGTGGCTTTATAAATTATTTATATAAAAACCATCATCTGCCAATGGCTACTGTGGTTAAGGTCTTCCATGGAGAAAAATGCATGTACCAGGAAGGTTCATGGAGCGAGTCAAAATTAAAAATTATCCTCACTGACATTGCTCATTTTTTAAAACAAAAAGTAGGTTTATTTTAGACTTCCTTTTCTTTACTTCGTTTTCTTTCTGTTTCCCTCAACACAAGAAACAAAAATCTATTGTGAAGTGCCAAAACAAACCAAGAAACAGAAACAAGAAACAATTACAATATAATGGTAACTATCCATTGCCTTGTAGGTAATTATAAAAATTAATTTTGGTATGCTCACTCACTGCTAAAAAACCCCTATGTCTTCATTACATTGTGTGAATGCACACCCCAAGGAAACTCTTACAGTTGACTAGTGGCAAGAGGGGCTGTTTAAAAATGATTTCTCAAATGTAGCTGGGTACTTCAGCAGGAATCGGTATTGATTTTGAATTTATAAATTCACAAGATGAGATGAAGGAAATAGGTGTCTTAGAAGCTATGTCACAGATAATCTGGGAGCAATGATTATTAATTTATTATCTCACTCCTGTCTGTGTGAAAGGCTGCCCACAAAAATGCTTATGCAGCCACAGAGAATGATTTTTTTTTGGTACCCACTTTTCACTGCCTGAATTTATAAGTGGGCAAATTAATTTTATATGGTCGAGAGATAGATGAATCAAGATAAAGATCATGAATCGGAGCACAATCCTATCTCCCTTGCTCAGATCTGAACCATATAGAATCCATTGTCAAGTGTAATGGAAGATATTATGCTTAGGCAGCCTGTCAGTCCAGAGATCTCGTAAAATCATTTTCTGTTCTAATTTATTATTTTTGGTGTCAATCAGATGCCGAGGAGACGGGGAACATCATTAAGTACTAGATCAACTACTGAGCACTTTAAAAATGCAGTTTAAGTAGTTGTCATTATCGGCACTAGAAGACATCCTCAAGGTTCAGAAAATTGTTCTTCTACATAGAAATATTTATTGGGAGACAAAAAAAAAGTGTTAGAAAGATAAAATCTAGAAGCACTCTTTTTGTTTCCTATGTAAGAATCTCAGTGAGGTCCGTCCGTGCTCCATGCCACTCTTTCTGCCTCGGGAATCCTGAGATGTCATTTTTCCACTGACCTGCAAATGAGAAGTTTTATTACATGACTGTGGAAAGTGACGTCCTGTCCTCATATATCTAGTGTCCTCTGCTTTAAAGATACTGTGGATGAGGAATACCTCTATATGGAACCTGCCTAGGTGTAAGACATTTCCTCTGTGTGCATTTTCCTTCATCTTCAGACTCAACTCCCCTGCCCCCAAACGCTTCTGCAAGAAGGATATTTTTAAATTCTAAAGTATGTTTATTTGGTGTGTGTGTGTGTGTGTGTATGTGTGCGTAGTGAATACCAATTGTGTAAGTGGAGGTCAGAGGACAGCTTAGCAGAGTTAGTTCTCTCCTTTAACCATCTGGGTGCTCAGAATGGGATTCAGGCCACAAGACTTGGCTGTAAGTGCCCTTACCTGCCCAGCCAGCTTACTGGCTCTGTAAACAATATTTTTCATTTGTAATTAACTTTACTATGGAAAAGCATGAGCTATAGATCAACCAGTTGTGTTATCTAGTCTTGGCACAGTCCAGATCCTTTGAAACAAGTGATTTGATTGGTTGGAATAAGTAATGGTTTCCTTTTCATAAAGCATTTTAAAACAACAAACAAACAAACAAACAAACAAACAAAACAAGACTAAAACAAAACAAAACCAGAACAAACAAATTTAAAACAAAACAAAACAAAACAACAACTCAGTAAAACTGACAGGACCCAAACACAGCTTTCCACAACCCATACTTCACGTATCAATGACTTTCAATCCCCTTTATTTCTTGAAATTAAAGTTTAAAAAGATCAAGTTCATGGCTACAGAAATGACTCAGAGAATAAGGGCACTTGTTGCACATAAATTAGTACCTTAGTTTGGACACCTGCAGCCCTGGCCATGCTGGCTAACCCCAGATAATTTGGGGGTCAGAAACAAGAGAAACAGGCTATCAGCCAGGTTTGAGGGCATAATACAGAGAGAAACAGTGCAGGTTAGCTAGGATCCTCTCCTCTCTGTGTGTAACTTCACACAGGTGCTCACACACCATGAACATACACTATAGTGACACACACACACACACACACACACACACACACACACACACACATACATGTTTGAGTTCATAGCAAATTTTATGTGTAAACATTCACATATCCTATTTCATTCATATTTAATATTTGGGCACTTATCATTAATGAAGAGAGTAGCTATTGACAACTGGCATGGCAGGGAACACTATGTGTTGATCACATGTCAGCTTTGCACTGAACCTTTTTTCTTTCATTGAATACTCACTATGTATCAGATTGGTGCATTGTGATGTCATTCTTCCCCACATTGTATTTCATGTTTGTTTAACACCGGAAACAGTAAACACAACACAACCTGCCATTTTTTTCCCCTTGCTTTTCAAAGATGCTCAGTTGAAAGATGACAGACAGACTTCTAAAATCTTTCCCAGAAGAGACATCTTGGTGCTTTTAAAGGCTAGAAACTAGTCATCAGAAGCACAGATCTATGATCCATTGCACAACCTCTACACTTATCTCATGGTCCCCCTGTCTACCTCAGTCATTGGGGGTTCTGATCCATATGGTCTCAGCAGGTTGCATGAGGCATAGAGAGAGGTAGTGTATCAATGTGCTTGCACAGTGGTTCTCAATCAGCTCTTTAAATGTTTGTTTAGAAATACCAATGGTAGTTGAAAGATGACCTAAGCAGAGGATGGGTGGCAGGCAATTGTGGAAGAAGAGTCTTACAAAGGAAAGAGGATACTGTAGTATTTTGGAGAATTGGCTATGTGCAGGGCATTTTATACAGATTGAATGTGTTACTGAATCCTCATGGAAACCTTGAACTCCTGGACATATCCTTTATTTTTTTTCATCCATTAATTTATTTAATGTATATCTCGATCGATCACAGCTTCCCCTCCTTCTCTCCTCCCCTCATGACCCCTCCATTTCTTCCCAGAGAATGGGAAATGTCCAAATGTACAGAGTGTGAGGCTGGATCTCTCTGAGATGAAACAGCATTGTAAACAGCACATTAAGTCCCAGGCACATTTTGGTATGTACTAAAGAGCTATCTCATCTAATTTGTGCCAGATACTGTGATAATATCCACTAATCCAAACATGCATCAGCAAGTGATATTGGCTCCCAAAAGTGCTGTGGACAGATTTCAGTGTACTGGTTTGGAGTTTGAATCAGAGACTAGGCATCCAGAGGGGCTTGGTGCCAAGCAGTGAGCAGAGAGGTACCCCTTCTGTGATGAGGCTGGGGATGGCCAGGCTGAGAAATGTTGAATGATATGGCTTTGAACTCCCAAGAGAGTTATTACCAGGAGTCTCATTGCTGGGAATATCAGGAGTTATGCTCTTTCCAGGCCCAGATGTGCTGCTGTTGTGAGAATATCCTATTTGAGGGTAGTCAGGGAAATAGTTTTAAAGAAATTGGTGAGTCAGTTCTGGGCAGCTCTGGATGGCTCTAGAGTGAGGCTCCTAGCCTGTTTTTTAGTAGTATGTGCTATCAGCTCTGAGGTAGGGGTATAGAAGAGCTCAGAATCTGAATGTACAAGATAGTTGTAGCCTTCATGAGCCTTGCTAGCCAAACTGGCAAATTTAGTTTAAGACTCCATATAACAGCTGCCTTTTCCCAATACATATGCAACATGCAGCATCCTCTACATGTTTGTAATAAGAGTGTAGAACTACCACTGTAGCAAATACAAATGTCAGTTAGATTTTATTTTTGCTCACTTATTTCTTTATTCATCCATCCTAGATTGGGTACATTTGTAGGTGACTGTTACAAAATGCTTCCAATCACTGACCTTCTAAAGGAAACATTCCATTCTGAGTTGGGAGACAAACTTTCCTAGGAGTAGTATGACATAAGACAGTGGGTACCAGTATCTTCTTAGAGCAGAGGTTTTCAACTTGTGGAACACCACCCCTTTGGGGTCACATATCAGGTATCCTCCATATCAGATATTTATCTTATGGTTCATGACAGTGGAAAATTACAGCTATGTACAACAAAATAATTTTGTGATTGGTGGATCACCACAACATGAGAAAGTGTATTAAAGGGTCATAGAATTAGGAAGGTTGAGAAACAATCTCTCAGAGTTTCATAACATAATATACTTACATTTCAGTCTCTGCTCAACAAGAAGAACAAAGAGTGGCAAAAATGGTCTCACTTCCTCCAGAGACTTGCAGCCCTTTATGGTTTTGTGGCTAACATCCCACTAAATGACCCTGTAGCCTGAGAGGAGATCTCAACAGCAACCTGAAAGTACCCAAAATTGTTTTTCTTTTCATACAGATGCAATTTGCAATTTGACTTAACATTAAAGGTTCATTTTGAGGGAGGGAAGAAAAGAGGGAAGGAAGGAAAGAGAGAGAGAGGGAGAGAGAGAGAGAGAGAGAGAGAGAGAGAAAGAGAGAGAGAGAGAGAGAGAGAGAGAGAGAGAGAGAATTGTGTTTCTTACTATACCATCTTGCACAAATAAAATAATAAACCAATACACACAGGTACTTGTTTAGAAGTTCTGCAAACTCAGGGACACTGGTGTCCAGGGTCACTGCCCTGTGGCCAAGTCAGCAGCCCCTTGTGCCCAGGTGTCCCCACATGCCATGCTTTCAGAAAGAGACCAGNATTGTAGTGGCTGTGGGATGTTTCTGAAACACAACCACAAAATGAGAGTGAAGGCGGATTTTAGACCTAGAAAGTTTCTGTAGAATAGATCCTGCTAACAATGCTGCTAACGTGGGAAAAGCCTCAGGGGACTCCATTTAAAACCCTAGCACTGGTGGTCTTTGTAACAGGAGTCTTTTCTCTTTCTGACTTCTCAGTATAGAGATTGCTTGTAGTACACTAGTCTCCAGAGTAAGGGGGGGGGGCAAGGGGGGGGGCAAGGCCAACCCAACTAAAAGACGTGACTTAGTCCTTTAAAACTTCCTGTGCTACCAATGATTCAGACACTGAAAGGTTCTTGGACAAATGCAAAGTTTGCTAAGATATGTTTTGATGTAGACAAAGTGAACGTCTGTATCAGATTGCAGATGCCACCCACGCTTTTCAGGTCATAAAACTGATGCCACATACCTTATATTCTATGAGCCACCAAAGGATTCCCAATGAAGAAAAAAACACAAAAGCATACCAATGGAGCCATACATGGACATCTTTTTGAAAGGGCTTGAAAATTCACTCTCTGGCTTACTTTTTTTATTGTTGTAACAAAACACCACGACTAAGGAAACTTATAAAAGAGAGCCATTAATTTGGCATATAACTTCCAAGATATCTGGATCTTCAAGTAGAGAAACAGGAGGCACGCAAAGAATGCCATTTGTCTTTGGAAACCTCAAAGCTTATCCCTGTGGCACATCTTCTTCAAAAGAGATACACCTTCTAACCCTACTCAAACAGTTCCACAAACTGGAGGGGGTGGGTATTCAAGCATCTGAGCCTTTGGGGGACATTTACATCTGAACCACCACACTCCTTTAAAAGGTTTTAAAGAGTCTTATTATCAGATGGTAGTGGGGGAGATGTGATTACTTTTAAGTTTCTCAAATTACCAATGTCTTACCCAAACAGGTCTGTCTCTCCCTCAGTTCAACATCTCCCTATCTCAGGACTGCAAGGCTCTCCTACCACCCCAACACTTACAGGGAAATACAATGGCAGGTGATAGTCATGTAATATTATAGAAAGGATTGCAAGTTATTTCACCATATGTGATGAATATGCTTGGCCCATGAAAAATGACACTGTTAGAAGGTGTGACATTGTTGGAATAGGTGTGGCCTTATTGGAGGAAGTGTGTCACTGTGTAGGTGGGCTTTTAGGTCTCCGAGTGCTCAAGATCTGCCTCGTATGGACAAGAGCCTCCTTTGGCTGCCTGCTGAAGAGGGTCTCCTCCTGCCTGGCTTTAGATCAAGATGTAGAACTCTTGGCTTCTCCAGCACCATTTCTGACTACATGATGTCATGCTTCCTGCCTTGATGATAATGGACTGAACCTCTGAAACTGTAGGACAGCTGCAATGAAATGTTTGCCTTTAAAAGAGTTGCTTGAGTCATGGTGTCTCTTCACAGCAGTGAGAAACCTAACTAAGACAAGGTCATTATTACAATTTCATAAGAGAGATCTATAGCAGTGTGAATGAATGCAACCAGCTTTATTATGTCAGTGTCCATGACCATGAAGTAGGTATGGAAAGGGATTAGAATAATGTCACAAAACATGAGCCTTTGCTGGTGGCAGGTGCAGTGACATGAGCTCACATAAGCTTGACACCAATGCTGTCTTCATGTTGATAGGTTGTTAATCAAATCTAACCAAAAGATGCTTTCTAAGTATCAGACACCTGCCTCATCAGGCAGTGTGACAAGGTACAGCTTTGGGATTTGGGGTTTTGCTGGGGCTTTCAGTCTCTGCCTAGTAAAAAATACCACAGGCAAAATGCTAGGGAACTGTGTTGTTATGAAACCAACATTTTCCACCTTAGAGCAATGCCCACATATTATTTTTTTTGCATATTCCTTTTTCAGAGATTTTATGTAAAGGATCTTTAGCATGTACATGTATAATGATAGGCACACAGTTATATTCCAGGCAGACATAATACAAATAACATATATATCTATAATGTATGTGTATCTATATAACTTATAGACATATATATGTTTAGTGTCTAAATGTGAATGCATGTGTTTGTATAATTCATTGATATATCATATGTATGTAACATAATATAGATATAATACATATATTACAATATATAGTAAATACAAATACATATATATTATAATACATAGATACTGCAATACATAGTCTATAGACTACGTGTAATATATATAAAACTGCTGGGATCCTGTCTGACTATTGGTAAATTTTAGTAATCCAATCTTCTTGATTACTGTTTCCCCTCAGTGATATTTTTTTTTTTTTTTTTTTTTTTTTTTTTTTTTTTTTTTTTTTTTTTTTTTTTTTTTTTTTTTTTTTTTTTTTTTTTTTTTTTTTTTTTTTTTTTTTCAACTTTTATTAGATATTTTCTTCATTTACATTTCAAGTGTTATCCAGAAAGTTCCCTATATCCTCCCCCCTCCCGGCCCTGCTACCCTACCCACCCGCTNTGCCAGCACCATTTGTTGAAAAGGCTGTCTTTTTTCCACTGGATAGTTTTAGCTCCCTTGTCAAAGATCAGGTGAGCATAGGTGTGTGGATTCATTTCTGGGTCTTCGATCCTATTCCATTGATCTACCTGTCTGTTGCTGTACCAGTACCATGCAGTTTTTGTTACGATTGCTCTGTAATACAGCTCCCCTCAGTGATATTTTGCAACTAATTATTTTCATTTGAATTTGAATTAAATCTCAGTTAAAGAAGAGAAACTGTTTTGTTACAATATGTGTTTTGGTGACCTAGAGTAAATGAGATCCCCTGCATCTATGAATCAAGACAGAACTTTCAGATTTTCTAGAGAAGGACAAAGACAGAGGACGTATGCTCTCATGCTTCTTAGTCTCAAGTCTGGATTTTAATACCTTTTACATTTATTTATGTAATTTACGCTTGTGTTTCCATATTCCATGCTAAATATAGAGGTCAGAGGAAGATGTTGGGAGTTGGTTCTCTCCTAACATGTGGTTCTTGGGAATCCTTGCTATTTTGAGTTTAAAATTTCAGAATGTTTTCAACTGGTACCTTGGTCAAGCCAAACCCAAAGCCATGCCTCTGGGGACTGGATTTGCAGAGCTGGTCTGGCAGGTATCAGGATGTGAACTCAGGTCAGCACCTCTTGAATTCTAATTCCTTCCATATGGGCCCATCATGTGAAATGAGGCCCATCTGAGTAGAGAGCGTACCTGCAGAGTTTGCTGAAATTTGAGCCCAGCCTAGATCCTGTCTCTTCCTGGGTCTCTCAGTTCCTTATTCCATGGTTTACTGGGGTCCTACTGAAGTGTTGACATGGTTACATGATACCAGCTTCCTCCACTGGTTTTGTTAACCTCCAGAAATTCAGAACATGCTAGAACACCTGCCACATCATAGGTGCTCAGTACATGGTTGCTGAGTGAATAGAGGAGTCTCTTAGCAGTTAAGTTTTTTTTTTTTCTCCCAGATATTGAGACCAGCAGAGAATTCACTGACTTTCGTATGAGAGAAAGGAGCTCATAATAAAAACTCCAAACGTCATAGGGAAGGACCTGCCTGATGTCAGTAGGCTGTTTTCATTAAACAATAACTCTGTGTGCACAGAGAGGGACTTGAGGCAGGGGATCTGAAAATCCTTTCTGAGCTGGGTGCATAATATAGATGAAATAATAATAATAATAAAAAAACAGAATGCTCTTATGTAAATACAATGGCTTGTTATTAATTCCTATTAGATATTTTTGTAAAAATGTAAATAACAAAACAGCAGGTCTCACTGTGAAAATTCTCAGGTGAATTAGCTTAAAAAGCACTTGACTGTACTGAGTAGTGGCTTTTTTTTTCTTTCCTCAAATATTAATGCAATTCCAATTTAAATTAACCAACTTGCTTATAAAACAAATATTATGTACCTCTTAGAAACTGGCTTCCGAATACCAACTGCATGGTCCCCATCAATTTTGCATGGCAATCAGCAGAGGACTAAAAATTTTATTTTTAGTGAGACAATTGCTCTTACCTCAGGACTTATTGCAAGCAAAAATTAATCATAACCCATGGATTGAAAGCAAAGATTTTAAAGTAGCATTGAAAAGTTCACTTTAGATGAGTTCACTTTTATTTTCCCCTTTCTGTATATTTAACATGGGGTTTAAAAACATGTATTTCTACTTCATAGCCTTTTCTAAGCTTTAGCATTATTTGTAATTATTCTTGTTTATCTGTTCAAACATCACTTAAATATTGATGAGTTTTTAATCATAATCATGGATTAGAGGACCTCCCAGTCTTTAAAAAAAGATCTAGAATTTTGAACCATTATTTTCACAAGATGGCTGGCTTCTCACATATTAAAACAAGCCTTTCTTTGAAAATTATTCACTTGTAGCCTTGAGAGTAAGCTTTGCCACCAATTTACATATATATATATATATATATATCAGTCACAAAAATTATATCCCAATATTGTGTTAAAGCTAAAATGAAGCTTTGGTATTTTTTCAAAGGTTGAAGACTAAAAGAGTCACTTGTAAATAACCTAACCATATTCTGCTCGGCCATTGTGGGAGGGTATTCCACGGGGGACATTGTTAATATGACTGACAAGTCAATTATATCCCATTCACAAATGTTTTGATGTCTGCAATATTAATAATACCGCAGTGCCCATGAGAAGTGCTACCCTAACGACTGGCACGGAATAGTCACAATAAATGGCAGCAAATGTAATTCTAACCTCTGACTCTCTAACAAACAGCATGGGTACTGTCTGCAGCGCTGCCTTTCATTTCAGTGGCATCAAAGGAAAACTCAAGCGCCTCGGAAAATAACTCTAGCCCCATGCCTCTGATAAAATAAAATGCTTACCCACAGACACAAATTACCATGGAAATAAAAAGAGAACCAAAAAAAAAAAAATTACACAGTTTCCTAATGCTCTTAAATCAAAGTAGCAGGACAGGGAAGGGCTGCGAGCCGGGCGCATAGATAATGTGGCCTCGCTGCTGGGTGAGCAATCCCACAGCCTTAAGCCAACAGGTTTGCTCTGTGGATGACCATGCAGGGCTTCTTACATAGTTTTATTTTCCCTTTGTTCTTCCCGCAGTCTCTCCTGACATCCGCAGTCTCTGCTGACTCCCCATCCTCCTTTCAGATCTCCTTTTTAATAGCACAAGAGAATCCTCATTAAAAACAAACACTCAAACAAGAGCTGTAAATTTGGAGTGCTCCCCCACGCCCCTTTCTCAAAGGTAGCC
Source organism: Mus minutoides (assembly GCA_902729485.2). Lineage (NCBI taxonomy): Eukaryota > Metazoa > Chordata > Mammalia > Rodentia > Muridae > Mus > Mus minutoides. Next base: position 4,546,586 of record LR749496.1, read on the forward strand.
AGTGTACACACGCTGTGGCTTGGACCATTGTGGGTGTTTGTTGTGCGTGTGGAAGCACACATGTGTATGTCTGGAAAATAACTTGGTGTATAATAAAGCCCAGGTGAGATCAAAGTAGGCCTTCTGCAGTTTTCCCACCTTGGTCTGACCTGAAGTAGTTTATGTATCGTATCTGCTTAATTTCTTAAAACATGCTACATAATATTCCCCAGGACAGACACGTCGACGTTTGTAGATTTCTTCCTTTGTCTGGAGCAAGGGGAGTCAGTGGTAGAGTGCTTGCCCCTGTACCCACATCATGCTTGGTTCCAAATGCTTTGTCTTTGATGGTAATAGCCTCCTGTGCCTGCGAGAGTTTGCCTCAGGGTACAAACCTAGAGGGACTGGCCTTCAGTTACTGTTAATATTACTATGCCATTTTCTAAAGAAATTATATCAATTTAAACCCTATCCCTGTCAATAAGATTTCTTTTTCCCCTCTCACTCTTTGCCAGGTGTTGGCTTGGATCCTCCAATTCCATGGTTGGTGGGTGATATATCACTGCGATTTGTTTAATGGCCATGTCTTGCTCACCAGTGACGTCGAGATTATCTGCTGTGTTAGTCTAAAGGTGTACCTTGAAGAAAAGAAAATTGAATTCTAACCACCTCCAAAATCGACCGCGTATGTCCCACATCTCCAAGATTACCATCCCTTCATAGTCAACCAGTCTCTTTATGGGAATTTTATATAAATAGAATCACATAGTCTGAGGCCTTCAGTGTCGTTTATTTTACTTGATGTACTATTGTCAGTGTTTATGTCGTAGTATGTATCAGGAGTTTTCCTTTCTAAGGCAGAATAATATTCCTTATATGGATATGCACTCTGTCTATCTTTCAGTGGTTGATGGTGTTTGCGGTTGTCTCTTTCCTCTGTTCCGAGTACCGTTGCGGTATGCATGCGTGAGGAAGCTTTTGGCTATGTTTTCAAATCCATTCGGTATCTGCTTAGCAGTGCATTTGTAGGGTCACAGGATGACTATGTTTAACCACGTGGAGCATTTTCGGATTGTCCTCCGAGGATCATTTTGAATTCTTCCCACTGTGCATGAAGATTTTGAATTACTTCATCGGCAGTGACATCCGGCGCCCTCTTCAGCTTGGTGACAGTCTTGTCAGGGGATATGAAGTAGTGTGCCAGCTCTACTGTGACATTTCATATATGTAGTGATGCCCGGAGCCTTCTCTTTTGTGTATGAGCTATTTGTGTTTTCACGGGAGAAGTGTATGCTTTAATAGGGTCGTCTATCTCTTGCTCAGCTCATCTCTTAGTAAGGAGAGAACATCTTATTACATACAGGATCTGCATATATTTCCCCTCTCCATAGATCATCTTCTTGGTCTGTAGATGCTGTGCACTGAAGTACAAATGTTCTCAATTCTCACGATCTCTCTTTATCCAAATTTCCTTTTATTATTTTATGTCACATGTGACTGTCACTGGTCCTCAGCTACAAAGACATGTTTTTAGCTCAAATTCTGACATCTAGGTCTTTGATCAATTTTGAATGTATTTATTCTTGTGACATGAGGTAGGGTCTAGACCTTATTCCCCTGCAGGTAGATATTTAGTTGATCCAAAATCCACTCTGGAAAAAAATAAAACAAAACAAAACAAAACAAAACAAACAACTATCCTTTGTAAACAGTGCTGGCTGTGTTATAACCTTTGTCAAAATTACCTGACACATGTGTTAAGGCCTTCTATCCCTGCCTTGAACCTTTGATTCTACTACATTGTGGTATTCTTCTCTCATCATGCCACTACCACACTGTTTTGACTATTGTAGCTTTGTAGTATGTTGTGAAATCAGGAAGTAGGAACCTTCCAAAATATTGCTTCAGTTTTTTTTTAACTAAACTGTATATCAAGTTTCTATTATAGATTTTCTTCAACCCCTTGCCCAGGAGTTGTAGTTTATTTGAATTATTTGCTTGCACTCAGAAATATTTTCTTTCTCAGTTCGTCATTAGGCTTTGAATTTGATAATTTATTCTTACAATTAATTATATCTGTAGTGTACTTAATAATTATATTATACTAATCTAATTTTTATAGATAATTATATATTTAATTATGCACAAATTAATTGAATAATTTCATTAATTTGGCCATTATTAATTATTTTAATGAGTTTATTTTAATTAAATTTAAATATTAATTTTGATTAAATGAGACTAAATTTCTCTACTTTTAAGTATAGTTGTAATTCATTTTGAATACTTAGCATAGTAATTTGGCTTTCTTAATTGGAAGGTTTTATTAACAGCATTTCCTATATATTCATTTCTCCATTATGTCAAAAATCAGTCAATGATATCTCTCTGTGTACGTGTGTGTGTGTGTGTGTGTGTGTGTGTGTGTGTGTGTGTGTGCGTGTACGTGTATGTTAAATATATTGTTTTTGTGTTTTCTGCTTTAACTGTCTGGGGTATTCTTATATACTACTTTTCTTTGAGTTGCAGATTAGAATTTCCTTGGTCATTTCAGAATGAGAAAGTTAGTGTTATTTAGGATTCTTCTAAGTTCTCACCAGGCTTCCCTGGGTTTTCTCCTGTGGCCCATCTCTATGTTGTGGATGTCTTCTTGTTGGTCTTATACATTATTAGTGCAGCCTGTTTCAATATATGTTCTATTTCCAGCTCCTTGGAAACTGGAACCAAACTTTTCATAGACTTTATGGATGCAATAATGGGTAGACATGGTCTCTATCTCTGGACACATGGGTCATGAGCTGCAACTCATAACAGAAGGGATCAGGGCCCTGGTACAAAACCTAAATGATGTGGTGGTCTGCTTTCTTCTTGCTCTGTGATTTTCATTGTGTTGCTTGCCTTATCTGGGCAGAGTGATGGTCTTCTGTATAAAGAGTAAATAAAAACTGTAGTCAGTTTCTATGATGGTGTGTTGAAGATCTAAGGGTTAGGCACATCTAAGTCTCTTTCTGTCTTTCATCTCTGAGTCAAGTGAGCTGATAAAGGGGGGATGTGTTCTGGTGTCCAGAGATTAGATTCTTTGGAGCCTCCAGTAGAAAATAGAAGAAAGTGGGAGTAGCAAAGTAGTCTGGGACTTAGCAGCAGTGCTCAACAGGACAGATGTCCTGAGTGGCCTTTGACCTCCTTCACCAGGGGTTTTTGCCCAGTCATCATCTGATACTGCAAGCAGACCTTCAAATCCAGATTTCAAGTTCCCCTCATTATTCTGTGAGCTCTCCCTCATTCCAAAATGCCTTAGAAGAAGATGGATTTTAATCCTGGCCACTCTTCCCTTCTTTCATTGAGTATCTCTCATTTTCAGTAGTTGATAATTTCTTCAGGGCCAGTTCACTTCCCACTTTTTCTTGCAATTGTTTAGATTTAAAACAGAGACCTTCAACCTCTGATAATATTTTTTTGTATCTGATCTCTCTCTCTTTCTCAACTGGGTAACATTTTTTTGTGTTGTGACTTGCACTGTTTCCAGGATTTTGACATTATTATTAACTTTTCAACAAGTTCTCACACTTGACAACTGTCTACCCTGTACCTAGTATAATATGTCTTGAAAGCAAATGTAATGGGCAGATACTCCCATTTCAATGTGCACATGCATGTGTGGATGCATGTGTATGTTTGTATTTTCTATGTATGAGGATGCATGCACACATGTCTATGTGGAGGTTGGAGGACAACTTGAGAAATCATCTTTAGAAGTGCCACCCACATTTTTGAGACAGAAACCGTTAAGCTTGGTATTTTGACGTAGGTTTTGGAGATCTCTCACAGGTACTAGTCTTTGCAAGGCAAATGCTTTACCAAGTGAGCCACCTGCTCAGTACCCAGATATTCCTCTCTACCAGATTTTATGATCCTTTGCTTACTATGCACAAGTGCGGCAAAAGTAGAGGGCATAAGTCCTACACAATTTCCACAGGCTGCTCCAGAATTTCTAGTCAATTTATACCATGCTAAGTGACATGAAATAATCTACACATTATTCCCTAAAGCACACACCCTTGTATTGTAAAGACTCAGAGCTTAAATATTGACCAGAAGGGTCAATATGGGGCTTGTCATTATGATATAGATGCCAAGATAAATCACAAGATCTAAGCTTATCCAAATACTTCTGAGAAAATACAACCTCCTAACTATAGCCAAGGACTGAAAGGACAGAGTGCCGGCTGACCCCATTCTGCAAGTGTGCCTTTGACCTTGCGTGGACACACAGAGCTTTCAAAGAGTTGCTCTGTCCCCACCTAGGAACCAGCTAGAGCTTTCCCAATGTGTGCTCAAGTTTTTATCTGCCTCAGAATTCTCACTCTGTGCCTCTCTCCTGCCAGAGGATCATGGCTATTGTTGCACTGAGTTCTTTGTTAAGCCCTTGTTGAAAAAGGCTGGACATAAAAGAAACAAAATGTCTGACTCCTATCTTTCTAAAATTGGGAATATATTACAGAATTAAGAGACACATCAAGCATTTACTCTCATTTCATGTTTTGGTGTCTTGAGTTAGGTAATGAGCCTGTTTGTTCAAAATCCAATTATCCATTCTATTTTCTCACCCTCAACCACATACATGAATACCTTCATTACGCACTTCCCCAAAGCCTTCTCCAATACCACAGAACACATAAAGAGAGCTTTGTGCAGGGGGTGGGATTCGAAGCCGAGGGAGGGGCAAGCTTGAAAGGAAGGGCATTCTTCCTGGTCCCAGCACTGGCATGGAGGAAGTGTGGAGCAGGATTGGGAAAATCAAACACCCAGAAGTTTAGTTTGAGGAAGAACAGAGGGTGCCTTGAGGGCCAGGTCCTCAGAAGAGACAGTGTGGAAAGGGAGGAGTAGAAACATTTTTTCAAGCCAGAATTAAATAACAGCCACAAAAGAAGAGAGACAAAGAGGGGAACTGATCTTCAAATGAGCAAGCTAAGACACAACTTAATAAAGTTGTTAGAATGACTCAGACTTTCCTCTCCGTTTGCATCAATTAGGAATAAAGACTGATCCAGGACCAAATATCTCAAGGAACTTGCCTTGAAGTTAGATATATATTCATATTCAACCAAATATATCAATACACTTGTTGGCTGGGTATCTGTTCTCTCATCAAAGCAATGTGACATTTAAGACACCAGGTCAAACAGATGACTGCATTTTGCTGAACTGGACTTTAATGAAAAAAAGTCCAGATTCCTCTGTTGCAGAGATTAGTACCCTAGAGGGTACTACAAGGGAACAAAGATAATACCACATTAAAGAATCAAAATGAGGTAGCAAACACTGAGATGATTTCACCTCTCATGGGGGCAGGGAGGGAGAGATGGAGGGATAGAGAGATGTAGAGAGATGGAGGGAGGACGGATGGAGGGAAGTAAAGAAGAAAAGAGGAAGTGGAGAGTGTTTCATAACATGTGCAATATTCCAAAACATAAAGAGAAGGTGAAAGACAGGGTGATTTTTACAATCTCAGGTACCCTTATTAAAATGAAAGCAACTCTAGTCATTACGGTGTAGTATTAAAAAAAAATAAAAATTGGATGTGGTAATCCTTCTAGTGAATTAAAAAATGTGGAGATGATATTTATTTATACAAAACTGTCATAAAGAAAGGACTATAAAATTTATTTTCCTGACAACCTCGGCTTCTCAGCTGTCCAAATGACAACACCACACTGCTTTCCTTTAGGGTGTGCAGCACCATCTTCCTGGAGGGACCTGTTAAATGTCATGGATCTTGGTGGTAGTTTTATAAGCATTTGGAAGCAAAGTTCTGTCATCCACTGTGTGCCATGACAATTTATCAGAGTTTATCAGATGCCTCGGGTTCGGTGTTTGGATACCAACCTGCCCCTGAAGCAACATCACAAGCTTTTCTAATTCTTTAAAATCCGGCTCAGATGATTTTGACATTCATGATTTCAGATTTCCCATTTCCTCAACAATTATTTTTGTAGCATTTTTTTAAAAAGGCAAAGAATAGGAAAGGATGCATGGATATGGTTCTTCTCCAAAGCTCATTAACTGAAAGCAAATAAATTAAAGGCTCATTACAATGCAGAGGCCTTAATTAGAAATGGGGTATGTGATATAATAAAAAATAGAAGGAACTTTATTTTGAATTTGATAACCTCTCATAAATACTTGTTCTTAATCAGAGGAAGGGAGGAGTGGAAGAGCATCTAAATAGTGTTTATAACTGAAGACTTATTTTTTTTTAATATATAAAAAGGCACACAGAGGGGTCCTGCTTGCTAAAGTCTAGACTTTGTTGGCTCTTCACTGATGTTGCAACAGTCTAGCACATAGCTTCTTGAGAAGCCAAGATTCAAGGGTTTGCAAAGAGGCTTTCGTTGTTCCACTCAAGCCCACCTCCATGGCTCCTGAAGCTGTTTTCTTATACAGGGTTAGAACATGTGTCCCAATAAGTGCAGGCAAATGAACGGTGAGTTTTGCTTCTTTGAACTCATGAAAGTAGCATGGATTGCTACACATATGTGAAAGAAAGTTATCAGTGACCTTAGATTTGAGAAATACAAGAGCTTCTTAAACCATGGGGGGGGGGCGAGGGGGAGTCTACAGAATCTTGGATGTCCCATCAATGGAGCATTTTCTCCTTCATATTTGAGTTCATTTGGCGTCAAAACACAAAAGGGCAATCTTTGATGCTACCCCAGAAGTACAGAAAACCAGAAGAGTTACAGAGCACTCATTTGCGAATGTATGATTTTCAGGAAGATGACATCGTAGTGTACACTACATTGTTTTAGTGTTCTTCCCTCCTCCTGATGAGATGGATGCATTCCTTTCAGTAAAGTGGACACAGTGGCACTCAAACTGTGCTGGGAATTATGGCGTCTTCTCAAATAGTCTTTAGAAGGTACATAGTCAGACCACACATCGAACCTGGCCATCCTGCTTGGGTGCCTCATTTCAGGTCTTACTTTCTATGACTGTGACACAGTCATGAGAATGGGCAAGGTCACCTACAGAACGTTTTCCTTTTGTGAGCTGACTGCTGCTTCTCAATATTTTTGGATGCATCGTAGCCCAAGTTGTTATTAACTTTGGCACTTTTTTTTTTTTAATTTCTGAATGGATAAATGTTGTTTAGAGACTGAAGTATAGATTTAAGGCAATTGCAACAGTCTGTGAGAGAGTTTGCAAACTAACTTGATGTTTCCCCGGGACTGTTAGGCCACTTGGTTGTCATCCTTTCTCAGAGAGCTGTCACCAGTCCCCACTGGATCGCTCAGATTAAAAAGCAGCTAATATTTCTATCCCTGTTGCTTGCCTTCAATATCGTAGAAATGAATGCAAATTTTTGTTCATAACCTCCTTTAATTAAAAAAGGGAGGGAGGAATTAAAAGTTTAATGCTAAGTGGTTTACTATGTTTACAAACAGAGCTTCTGGTAGGGGTCGGCAGGAATCAGTACTAACCTGCGATTATGATTCCACGCTCTCCTCCCTGCTGTAGGAAGTCAGGAGCTGCTCATGGTATATGCCTGAGCATCGTTCCAACAGGATGAGGAGAATGGGTTAGTAACCCAGATGTCAATCATTGGATCAGTTTCTGATTTTCACATATTTATTTATTCACACAGTTTGAATATTTATGTGAAAATTAAGGAGACTCTTCTCGGGCAAAAATCTAGCATGCTCTTTTAAAAACTATTATTAACAGCCTACAATAAAGCCATAATTAGACAAGATCTTTAACTTCATTTCCAAGTTATCTGATCTTTTACAGACTAATGAGAAGTCTCTATGTCAATGTATTGCTGTTTATATTATTCAAGCAAATGTGTTATATCTCTCTGGAACTAAGTACTCAGATTTATAATAAAGTGGTAGCATTTAAAAGCAGAAGACATTTATGAGGGGTTTACGATGGGAAAGGGATAGAATAAATACTCTGCAAATGTTATTTTACTTAATTTTCAGAAATATTTTTGAAGGGCAGATACTATTATCAAATCCATTTTTTTATATCAAATACAAACACACTGGAGAAATGAATGTTATCTTTTTAGAGAGATATTTAAATGCATGGAATTAGAAAGAAAAATCATCCTGTGTGAGGTAAACCAGACCAAAATAGATAAGTGTGGAAAGTACTCACTTATAAGTGGGTATTAGCTGTTAAGTAAAGGATAATCATGCTGCAATCCACATACCCAGAAAGGCTAAATAAGGTCAAGCGGGTACACAGGGTTCTCCCTGGGAAAGGGAATAGAATAGATTTTGTGGGTAGCCTGGGGGGAGGGGGTTGGAAGGCATGTGAACAGGAAAGATTGGGTGGCAGGGGCATGGGGTACAGAGGATGGAGGGAGAGATTATTGGGAAAGAGGACTTAAATTGGGGGACATTGTGGGGGTCATGCGGGATCCTCATCCAATGGAAATCTCCTGAAATCTATGAGCGAGGACTTAGCAAAGACTCCTAGAATTAAGGGATATGGAGCCTGAATGGACCATCTTCTATAATGAGCCGAGGCTTCCAGTGGGAGGACTGGGACAGCAGCCCAGCCACAAAACCTTCAATCTACAATTTCTCTTACCTGCAAGTTGTGCTAAGGTAATGGCGGTAAAGAACTTGTGGGAGTGACTAATCAATGGCTGGCTCAAATTGAGGCCCACCCCAGGAGAGGGAGTCCATGACTGATACTGTCTGGATGGTCAAGAACCAGAGGCTGGGGAGACAGAAGACATAGGATAGACTCAAACATGGATGCCATTAACAAAAATGTCAATAAAATGCTTCCTTAAGATATTCTGCTGTACTCTTGGCCAGAGCCTAGCTTAATGGACACCAGAGATGCTTCATCCAGCAACAAACAGGAGAAGATGCAGAGAAACACAGCCAAACATGAGGTGGAGCTCAGGGAACTCCTCAGAAGAGGAAGAGGAAAGATCATAGGAGCCAAAGGGGTTCAGAACAGCAGGAAAGCATGGTGCATAAGATCAACTAAGCCGGGATCATAGGGTCTCCCAGAGACTGAGGCAACAATAAGAGAGTCTGTATGGGTCTGACCTAGATCCTCTGCATATATGCTATGGTTATGTAGCTTGGTGTTCTTATGGAACTCCTAACTGTTGGAGTTGGTGGCGGGGTGTGTGTGTGTCTGACTCTTTTGCCTGCTCTTGGGATCCTTTCTGTCTACTGGTTGGCTTTGTCCAGCCTTGATATGAAACTATGTGCCTAGTCTTACTATACTGTGTTATGCCATGTTCAGTTGATTGGCTTGGGATGCCTGCTCTTTTCTGAAGGGAAATAGAGAAGGAATAAATCTAGGGAAGGGGAGGAACTGGGACTACTCAAGGGATGGGAAACTGTGGTCAGGATATAATATATGAGAGAAGAATTTTAAAACGAAACAAACAAAAGACACACACACACACACACACACACACACAGAGAGAGAGAGAGAGAGAGAGAGAGAGAGAGAGAGAGAGAGAGAGAGATTTGTTGGGCTTGAGGAAGTGACTAAGTGGGTAAAAACACTTGTCATGAAAACCTGATGACCTAAGCTCAGATTGCAGAACACACACAAATTTAATACAGTGGTGCAAAGCTCTGTAATCCCAGGGCCTCTGCAGTGAGATGGGAGATAGAGACAGGGGAGTCTCCAGAAATCCATAGGTCAGCTGGCCTGGCTTATGTGATGGCAAAGAGATCCTGTCTCACCCAAGGTGCACGGTACACCATGCAGGAACAAAGCCCAAGGCTGACTTCTGACTTTTAGATATATGACAATGTATGGTGTAGGTGCACCCTCACTCAACACCACAAACAAGCACATGTGTGCACATAGACACACTTACATACACTCACAACGACAAAATAAAGGAAATGTAGATTTGTTAAAGATGCAAAGGTAGAAATATAGTGACCTCTATTCTACAGGTGTGTTTAGGATAAGCCTCTTTCTAGGTATTATCTGTAACTATTGACTCTGCCTAAGACAGGAGGAGTATTTCATTTTCTGAACAGGAGGATTCAGGGGTTCCAGATAAAATAGGCTCTGGTGTATGAAGAGGATCAGACAAGTGAGCGGACCTTCTGAGTGCATGTAATAGATACTGCCCATTGTTACATGATTTTAGATTTGCTTTGTATGTTTACTTGTGATAATGCTAACCGGATGAGTCATTAAAATTTTTTTCTTAGTGGGGGTGGATGTGTTGGGGAGCAGGGAGAGCGGGGAGGGTATAGGGAATTTTCAGAGAAGAAGTTAGGAAAGGGGATAGTATTTGAAATATAAATAAAGAAAATATCTAATAAAAATACTTTAACTAGTTTAAAATTTTTTTTCTTTGAAAACATAGCAAAGAATATTGAGAACACCCATTGGACACTTTTTAAAAATATGTTTTCTTTCTTTCTTTCTTTCTTTCTTTCTTTCTTTCTTTCTATCTCTCTCTCTTTCTTTTTTCCTTCCTTTCCTTCTTTTCCTTTTAAAACAACATAACCTTTCTACATAAATCTCTTATAGAAAGTTTATTTCAGCTCTTCACAAATAAGTAATCCCACTGGACAAGTGTACACTTAGCATAGTTTAACCACAATTGTAATATTGTGAGTAATTTAAGATTCAGCAAGTGCCAAAAACATAAGAATATTTAAGAAGCAAAATCAAGAGACTAAATGTTTAAATTAAAAATATTAATTTATTTTAATTTTATGTATATTAATGCTTTGCCTACATATATGTCTGAGCACCACACACTCACAGAGGCCAGAAAAGCAAATCAGATTCCCTAAAATTGGAGTTATAGATGGTTGTGAGCTGCCTTGGGGGTGTTGGGAAGAAAACTTGGGTCCTCTGTAAGAGCAACGAGTACTCCTAACCACTAAGCACACTCTCCACCTCATTATTTTTTCCTTTAAAGATTTATTTTATTTTACATGTATGAGTGCTTTCCCGCATGCATGTATATGCACCATGTGTGTGCTGGTTCCTGTGGGTTCCTTATCCTCAGGAACTTGGCATTGTTACACATAGTGTGGTTACATATCGTTACAAGCCACCATATGGGTGCTAGCAAACAAACTCGGGTTCTCCTCAAGCAGTGAGTGCTCTTAACCACTCAGCCAACTCTCGAGCAACCCAACCTTTAAAAGAAATGATATGTGGAATATATTAAACATAATTTGTGTCATTACCCAGATATCTAATATTCCCAGATTCATGCTAAACATAACCATGAAGACAAGATGTACAGTCTTGTCAATCCGGGATTTGAGTATTTTAGTATTCAATAGCACAATAGATTAACTACATTCTACAGCTTATATCCTTCACAATAACTCAAAGTAGTCACAACTTCCTAGCAGAAAATAGTGAATTTAAAGAGATACTAATGCTAACTAACCTGATTGGATAATGGATCAAATCATTACATTGAATTTCTAAATAAATACAGATAACGTGTCAGAAGAAATTTAAAATATTCAAAACTAAGAGCACCCATATGTAAAAATCAGTGCTCTAAAACAATACTGGAAGCCAGGCGTGGTGGCACACACTTTTAATCCCAGCACTCGGGAAGCAGAGGCAGATGGATTTCTGAGTTCAAGGACAGCCTGGTCTACAGAGTGAGTTCCAGGACAGCCAGGGCTACACAGAGAAATCCTGTCTCGAAAAACAAAAACAAAAACAAAAACAAAAACAAAAACACAAAAAACCAAACAAAAAACAAACAAAAAAACCCAAACAAACAAACAATATTGGAGATATCATTTAATAATAATCATAATGGTAACTACCAGGAACTGGATATTCATTGTGTGCTCAAGGTTTTACCTAATTATTTGGTGCCTAAAATGGCTAATACTATTCATTGTTTGTGGCTAAGGAAACTGATGCTTGAGGAGTTTTAAGTCCTGTCACCTAGTCCCTGGTCCCAACCAGGAATGCTATTTCCTAGATGCCAAGGCAAGTCCAACCTATAATTTCAGTCTTCTCATTGCCCCCACCCCCCACCCCATGTTATGGTGCTCAAAATTCTTTTACAATTAGGCTCAATTAAATAAAAAAATGGGAACCGGAGGCTGGAGCCTCTTTGAGCCAGGGCCACCCCCGCCATCTTCCCTCTGAGCCCAGCAGAGGCAGCTAGGGTCATTTGTGTGCTCTCCACACCCCAGGACATTAGGATCACCTCGGGGTTATGAGACCTTGGGATCACCTCGGGATCACAGAAGAGAGGTAGCCTGCTGGGAGAGTTCTGACCCTAGAACTCAGGAAGTGGATCAGAGCTCCAGTCTGCTAGACACCGGACTTGCAAGAGAAGAGCTTGCCTACAGAGAGAGCTCTGATCACTGGGTCTCCGGGGAGAGTTGGTCTGCCGGAAGTGCTGTCAGAGGCTAACAGAATCACAGGAGGATCAAGCTCAAACCAGTGACAGCTTGGACATTAACATCAGAAATCTCCAGATGCTAAAAGGCAAACAGAAGAATCTCACTTACAGAAACCAAGAACAATGAGCATCATCAGAACCCAGTACACCCACTGCAATGAGTCCTGGATACTCAAACATGCCTGAAAAGCAAGACGTAGATTTTAAATCATATTTCATCATGATGGTAGAAGATTATAAGGAGGTTAATAACACACTTAAAGAAATACAGGATAACAATGCTAAACAGGCAGAAGCTCTTAAAGAAGAAAACAAAAATTCTTCAAGGAACTACAGGAGAACACTGCTAAACAGGTAGAAGCCATTAAAGAGGAAATAGAAAAATCCCTCAAGGAATCACAAGAGATCACTGCTAAACAAGCAGAAGCCCTTAAAAAGCTACAGGCAAACACTGCTAAACAGGTAGAAGAAACGCAAAAAACCCTTAAAGAATTACAGGAAAACACAACTAAACAGGTGATGGAATTGAAGAAAACCATTCAAGATCTAAAAATGGAAGTAGAAACACTGAAGAAAACCCAAAGAGAGACAACTCTGGGTATAGAAACCCTAGGAAAGAAATCAGGAGCCATAGATGTGAGCATCAGCAACAGAATAGAAGAGATGGAAGAAAGAATCTCAGGTGCAGAAGATTCCATAGAGATAATGGACACAACAATCAAAGAAAACGCAAAATGCAAAAAGATCCTAACTCAAAACATTCAAGAAGTCCAGGACAAAATGAGAAGACCAAACCTACGGATAATAGGAGTAGATGAGAATGAATATTCTCAACTTAAAGGGCCAGCAAATATCTTCAACAAAATCATAGAAGAAAACTTCCCATACCTAAGGAAAGAGATGCCCATGAACATACAAGAAGCCTACAGAACTCCAAACAGACTGGACCAGAAAAGAAATTCCTCCCGACACATAATAATCAGAACAACAAATGCACTAAATAAAGACAGAATATTGAAAGCAGTAAGGGAAAATAGTCAAGTAACATATAAAGGCAAGCCTATTAGAATCACTCCAGATTTCTCACCAGAGACTATGAAAGCCAGAAGATCCTGGACAGATGTTATACAAACACTAAGAGAACACAAATGGCAGCCCAGGCTACTATACCCAGCAAAACTGTCAATTACCATAGATGGAGAAACCAAAGTTTTCCATGACAAAACTAAATTCACACAATATCTTTCCACGAATCCAGCCCTTCAAAGGATATTAACGGGAAAACACCAACTCAAAGAAGGAAACTACACCCTAGAAAAAAATAAGAAAGTAATCCTTTAACAAAACTAAAGAAAGACAGCCACAAGAACAGACTCCCATCTTTAACAGCAAAAATGACAGGAAATAACACTAACTTTTCTTTGATTTCTCTTAACATCAATGGACTCAATTCCCCAATAAAAAGGCATAGACTAACAGACTGGCTACACAGACAAGACTGAACATTTTGCTGCTTACAGGAAACCCACCTCAAAAAAAAAAAAAAGACAGACACTACCTCAGAGTAAAAGGCTGGAAAACAATTTTCCAAGCAAATGGCTCAAAGAAACAAGCAGGAGTAACCATTCTAATATCGAATAAAATTGACTTCCAACCCAAAGTTATCAAAAAAGACAAGGAGGGGCACTTCATACTCATCAAAGGCAAAATCCAGGAAAACGAACTCTCAATTCTAAATATTTATGCTTCAAATGTAAGGGCAGCCACATTCATTAAAGAAACTTTAGTAAAGCTCAAAGCACACATTGCACCTCACCCAATAATAGTGGAAGACTTCAACACCCAACTCTCACCAATGGACAGATCCTGGAAAAAGAAACTAAACAGAGACACATGAACACTAACAGAAGTTATGAAACAAATGGATTTAACAAATATCTATAGAACATTTTATCCTAAAACAAAGGAATATACCTTCTTCTCAGCACCTCATGGTACCTCCTCCAAAATTGGCCATATAATTGGTCACAAAACAGACCTTAATAGATACAAAAATATTGAAATTATCCCATGCATCCTAACAGATCACCATGGGCAAAGGCTGATCTTCAATAACAGCAGAAATAATAGAAAGCCAACATTCACATCGAAACTGAATAACACTCTACTCAATGATACCTTGGTCAAGGAAGAAATAAAGAAATTAAAGACTTTTTAGAGTTTAATGAAAATGAAGCCACAACAGACCCAAACTTATGGGACACATTGAAAGCAGTCCTAAGAGGAAAACTCATAGCCCTGAGTGCCTCCAAAAAGAAACTAGAGAGAGCATATACTAACAGTCTGACAGAACACCTAGAAACCCTAGAACGAAGGGAAGCAAATTCACCCAAGAGGAGTAGACGCCAGGAAATAATTAAACTCAGAGCGGAAATCAACCAAGTGGAAACAAAAAGAATTATTCAAAGAATCAACCAAACCAGGAGCTGGTTCTTTGAGAAAATCAACAAGATAGATAAACCCTTAGCCAGACTATCTAGAGGGCAGAGGGACAGTATCTGAATTAACAAAATCAGAAATGAAAAAGGAGACATAACAACTGATCCTGAAGAAATCCAAAACATCATCAGATCCTACTACAAAAGCCTATACTCAACAAAACTGGAAAACCTGGAGGAAATGGACAACTTCCTAGACAGATACCAGGTACCAAAGTTAAATCAGGATCAGATTAACAATCTTAACAGTCCCATTTCCCCTAAAGAAATAGAAGCAGTCATTAATAGTCTCCCAACCAAAAAGAGCCCAGGACCAGGTGAGTTTAGTGCAGAGTTCTATCAGACCTTCAAAGAAGATCTAATTTTAACACTCCTCAACATATTCCACAAAATAGAAACAAAAGGTACTCTACCCAATTCGTTCCATGAAGCCACAATTACTCTGATACCTAAACCACACAAAGATCCAACAAAGAAAGAGAACTTTTGACCAATATCCCTTATGAATATCGATGCAAAAATACTCAATAAAATCCTTGCAAACAGAATCCAAGAACCCATCAAAACGATCATCCATCATGACCAAGTAGGCTTCATCACAAGGATGCAGGGATGGTTTAATGTGTGGAAATCCATCAACATAATCCACTATATAAACAAACTCAAAGACAAAAATCACATGATCATCTCCTTAGATGCTGAGAAAGCATTCGACAAAATCCAACATCCATTCATGATAAAAATCATGGAAAGATCAGGGATTCAAGGCCCATACCTAAACATAATAAAAGCAATATACAAGAAACCAGTAGCCAACATCAAAGTAAATGGAGAGAAGCTGGAAGCAATCCCACTAAAATCAGGGACTAGACAGGGCTGCCCACTTTCTCCCTACCTATTCAATATAGTACTTGAAGTCGTAGCCAGAGCAATTCGACAACGAAAGGACATCAAGGGGATAAAAATTGGAAAGGAAGAAGTCAAAATATCACAATTTGCAGATGATATGTTAGTATATGTAAGTGACCCTAAAGATTCCACCAGAGAACTCCTAAACCTGATAAACAGCTTCAGCACAGTAGCTGGATATAAAATTAACTCGAACAAATCAATGGCCTTTCTCTACACAAAGGATAAAAGGGCTGAGAAGGAAATTAGGGAAACAACACCCTTCCCAATATTCACAAATACTATAAAATACCTTGGTATGACTCTAACTAAGGAAGTGAAAGATCTGTATGACAAGATCTTCAAGTCTCTGAAGAAAGAAATTGAAGAAGATCTCAGAAGATGGAAAGATCTCCCATGCTCATGGATTGGCAGGATTAATATAGTCAAAATGGCTATCCTGCCGAAAGCAATCTACAGATTCAACGCAATCCCCATCAAAATTCCAACTCAATTCTTCACTGAGATAGAAAGGGCAATTTTCAAATTCATCTGGAGTAATAAAAATCCTAGGATAGCAACAACTATCCTCAACAATAAAAGAACCTCTGGGGAATCACCATGCCTGACCTCAAGCTGTACTACAGAGCAATTATGATATAAACTGCATGGTACTGGTATAACAACAGACAGATAGACCAATGGAATAGAATTGAAGACCCAGAAATGAACCCACACACCTTTGGTCACCTTATCTTTGCAAACAGAAAGGGAGCTAAAACTATCCAGTGGAAAAAAAGTCAGAATTTTCAACAAATGGTGCTGGCACAACTGGTGGTCAACATATAGAAGAATGGGAATTGATCCATTCCTATCTCCTTCTACAAAGCTCAAGTCTAAGTGGATCAAAGACCTCCACATTAATCCAGAGACACTGAAATTCATAGGGGAGAAACTGGGGAAAACCCTTGAAGATATGGGCACAGGAGGAAAATTCCTAAACAGAACACCAATGGCCTGTGCTATAAATTCACAAATCGACAAATGGGACCTTATAAAATTGCAAAGCTTCTGTAAAGCAAAAGATACTGTCAATAAAACAGAAAGGCCACCAACGGATTGGGAAAGAATTTTTACCAATCCTAAATTTGATAGAAGACTAATATCCAATATTTACAAAGAGCTCAAGAAGCTGAACTCCAGAAATTCAAATAACCCCATTAAAAATGGGGTACCCAGCTGAACAAAGAATTCTCAACTGAAGAATGCCAAAGGGCTGAGAAGTACCTTAAAAAATGTTCAAAATTCCTAATCATCAGAAAAATGCAAATCAAAACAACCCTGCGATTCCACCTCACACCAGTCAGAATGGCTAAGATCAAAAATTCAGGTGACAGCAGATGCTGGCTAAGATGTGGAGAAAGAGGAACACTCCTTCATTGCTGGTATGATTGCAAGCTGGTACAGCCACTCTAGAAATCAGTCTGGTGGTTTCTCAGAAAACTGGACATAGTACTACCAAAAGATCCAGCAATACCTCTACTGGGCATATACCCAGAAGATATTCCAACTGGTAACAAGGACACATGCTCCACTATGTTCATAGCAGCCTTATTTATAATAGCCAGAAGCTGGAAAGAACCCAGATGTCCCTCAACAGAGGAATGGATACAAAAAAAATGTGGTACATTTACACAATGAAGTACTGCTCAGCTATTAAAAAGAATTTATTTATATTCTTGAGCAAATGGATGTTTCTGGAGGATACCATCCTGAGTGAGGTAACCCAATCACCAAAGAAGTCACTTAATATGCACTCACTGATAAGTGGATATTATCCCAGAAACCTAGAATACCCAAGATACAATTTCCAAAACACAAGAAAATCAAGAAAGACCAATGCGTGGATACTTCATTCCTCCCTAGAATATGGATTAAAATATACATGGAAGGAGGTGCAGAGACAAAGTTTGGAGCTAAAATGAAAGGATGGACCATCCTGAGAGTGCCCCACCTGGGTGTTCCATCACATAATCAGCCACCAAAAGCAGACACTGCTGTGTATGACAGCAGGATATTGCTGAAAGAACCCTGATATAGCTGTCTCCTGGGAGGCTTTGACAGTCCCTGACAAATACAGAAGTGGATGCTCACAATCATCTATTGGGCAGAACACAGCGTCCCCAATGTAGGAGCTAGGGAGAGTACCCACGAGCTGTAGGTGTCTGCAATCCTATAGATGGAACAACAACATGAACTAATTAGAACCCCCAGAGCTCATGTCTTTAGCTGCATATGTATTAGAAGATGGCCTAGTTTGCCATTATTGGGAAAGAAAGGCCCTTGGTCTAACAATGTTTATATGCCCCAGTACAGGGGAATGCCAGGGCCAAGTAGTGGGAGTGGGTGGGTAGAGGAGCAGGGCGGGGGGGAGGGTATAGGGAACTTATGGGATAACACTTGAAATGTAAATGAAGAAATTATCTAATAATAAATAAATTAATTAATTAAAAAATTAAAAAATGGCAGGCATACTAATTTGTTGAAAGAAAGAGTCATGGATAGAAAGTGGTCACGGAGAGCAGGCAGAGTGCATTCCATGTCCTTGCAAGGGTTCAAGATAATTAGAGAGATGCGAAGACAAGTACCAAGACCTTGCAAAGAGTTGTCCTTATTAAAGGGAGACTTTCTGACATTGCTTTGCCTTTGCAGAGAGAAGGGTGATGATGACAAGATATCCAAGTCACCAGTCTTTCAAGTTGACACAGTAATTCATGGTGCTTATGAGCAAATTATGTTCCTGTTCCATGTTGAATTAAAGCATCAGACATATATCATAAAAAAGAGTTCATGGGTTAGAAAGATGGCTCAGTGGTTAAGAGCACTTCCGCCCCCCCCCCCAACAGAGGAGCTGAGTGTGGTTCCCAGCACCTACACAGAGATGCTTATAGCTAACTACAACTCCAGGGGAGTCTCTGCCCTCCTCTGCCCTTTGTAACTACTCATTCAAGTGGCATGCACTTGTGGGGACTAGAGAAAGTCTTGAGTGAATGTGTTCAGAGTAGATTAATTTCTGAGGGAAAGTGCATTATTGACACAAACACAGCCATGTCCAGGACCCCGATGCCCTCAGATCCATGGGATTAACAAAGCCTTATCCAGGAGAGACTCAGAGGTAAACAGCAAAGTCTTCCCTGGTCAAAGTGTGAATGCCAAGACATTATAGACAAACTACATCAGCCATAGACACCTCCTCTGGGACAACTAGAGTTGAGACTACTCTCCCACAGAGATCTCTTACCAAGATCAGATAAATGTGCTTCCTTGTTCAGCTGTATACACTAAACCCATTCTCCCCTTTCAGATGTATAAAAACAGATGCACCAAGTTTCTGAATTGTTGTGGCTGTTGCGATTGGGGCCCCTCCATCAGACTGAGCAGATCCCATACAATGCCACCAAGTTGTGATCACTCCCTGAAGCTGACAAGGGAAAGCATGTTCGAAGACATAGGAGCATACATGAATAAAAAAATAATTAAAATTCCCACAGAGAATACTTTGCAAAGCTTGGTTCATCATTGTTTTTCTGAGTTTCCTCTGTGACTGAATTATTGGATCTGTAATAGTAGTGTGCCTGTGAGTTTCCTAGGTTTATATCCTTTCTGTTCCCATCCATTATACGGAATACGCTTTGTTGAACATTAAAATACACATTTACTCCTCCATCATGATGATATGTAATTGAACATTTATCAAAATCTAGAGAAAAGGTATAGGGTGTTGTAATTACATTTAAGATGTGAGACATTGTCATTAAAGTTTATAGTGTAATGAAGAATCATGTGGAACACTCAATATGTTCAGAGTCTGAAATCATTGCTCGGGAAGCACAGACACGCAGCTCTTTCAATGTTCTCCATGATATCAGTTGTCTTCCTTCTGAAAAACAATGGACAAGGTGACTTTTTTTTTTCAGAATGATAATTTCTACACAGATAAAAATCACGGACCACACATTTGATTTCTACAGACATTTTTCATTCCTTGAATTTGGGAACCCAAGAATATACTTGCTCCTAGGTCTACAACACAAGACATGGGGAGTCACATGTGAGTGCCTATGGCAAAAGCATCCCACTCAAACTAGTTTTATAGCAGTCCCACACTTACCCATAATTGAAATTCTGTGTTAATAAATATCATAGATCCAAAGAGAGTTGGCGTGTAAACTCCAACATCTAACAAGATGACAAGCAGGTGCTCACCAAATATTAAAACAAACAAATAAACAAACAACGATTTGTAAACATTGAAAAAATCATGAAGCTCATCACATTTGTGAGCTAGTCACTGCACACACAGAACTGTATATGATGTTTGTTTGTTGTGTGATGTTTCATATATCAAAAAAGCAATCAGGCTGCAGAAACAGAAAGTGTTTTGCTTTATGCTATAGGTCTTGTTCATTATAATGCAAGTCTATTGATGAATAAAAAGAGTCTATCTTAGTGGATGTTCACAGTCACCTATTAGATGGAACACATGGTCCCTAATGAAGGAGCT